>ML777499.1:1021552-1043846 GCA_009831015.1 Picea engelmannii
TTGCTGGGTTTTCTTCCCCTAGAGGGTTTCCCAGGATAAATGTTGTGTCTATTGTGGATGTGTATTTCTCAGTGATCTTGTTCATATTATGCTCTTATCTTATGAAATGCAAAGAACTATAATATCAGCATAAAATATTAACAGGTTGGCATCCTATCACATCAGCCTCTTGGTGTTAGGGACCTAACCCCTCACGTAGGTAGAATAATATATTTCCATGTAATAAAGGTCAATATTAATAAGGCCTAGCAATAAGGAAGAATAAGTCCAATGTAAGAAGACCTAATAGAAGCTTCCGCTTCTAGAAGGATCTTCCTCTAGATGGTTCTTTTGATAGACATATTTAGTATAAATAGGAGTCGAGGGTATGAGAACTTTTGTCTTGGATATTATTGTAATAGAACTCTTTTCTGCTAGAGGTTGCCCCCTCGAAGAGGCAAGTGAACATTGCCCTCAGTAATCAAAGTGCTCTTTCTGGTATTATTCTGGTATCATTTTGGTATTATTGTGGTGTTGTTCTGGTTATATTGTTGTTCATCTGCCATTTCTAGCTATTTATTTCTGTTCTGCATACTTTTATATCTGGAATACTACACTTGGGGAGTGAGGCAGTATGAAGGGGCATTGGGCAAAGAGGCTTTCGGAATGAGATCAATAGTGTGCTCAATAGAGCAAGACGGGGGCAGTCCCATGGGTTGGGAGACGACATTGACAACTTCTGGGAGCGAGGGAACCATTATTGAGGTGCTAGGTTGGTCAGATGGTCTGGCTTAATGGGATGAACCAAACACAAGGAAACATATTTGTTCAAAGTTACTTTCTTAACAACCACTTGTCTAGTTAGAGGTTGTGTGGAGCGAGGAGCAGAGGAGGTGAGTACATAGGTGTGTCCCTCATGTTGAAGGTGGTATTTATGGAATTTAGCATGATAAACAACGTTCTGGGCCTGTTGGTAGGGGAGTGTTAGAATATAATGGATGTTCTCGTTTAACCATAGACAATATCACTATTGTCACCCAACCATAGGTCGAAGCCACCCCCGAGCATCTTAACCTTGACAGAGAATCATTCTGGAAGAAAACCCTAGGCTAGATAGCCAAACAAAGGGTGGTGCACCTTTCTCTAGGGATAGCGCACCAAGCAAGAGCTGATCAGAGAGTCCAAACCATAACCAAGAGATAGTCCAAGCCAAAACCGAAATCTGCTAGCTGCAGCAGTTGCAATGAGAACTCTCCTCCAAACTTGCGCACAAATTGGCCAACTGCAGTGCTCACAAGTGTTGCTTCTGTAGTTTTGAGAATGCCTGCCAGAATGAAGACTGGCCTCCTGTATTTATACTAAAACTGGCAAACTGCCTGGGCCGACTTCTCATTCTGGGTGCCTATTTACTTAGTATATAATATTTCCTTTAGCTGACTTCTTCTCTTGGAGGCTAATAACCTAATACAAGTTATCCTCTTGAGCCGACTTGTCTTCTAGGGTTATTAGCCAACTAATTAGGGTTTCTTCTTGCCTCCCAGAATATTCTATTCTCGTCAGGTTTACATGTGGAGGTAAATACCTCCCACAACTACCATAATATCAACACTCCCTCCTAGCTAGGGAGGTATTGACGGTAATGGTCTTGAGCACAAACATACCATTCACCTGGTAGCATCAACATAGTCGTATAGACTAGATCATGAGCACCATCATAACTATCAGAGTCATCAGTTGTATCATCTCTCAAAACCATACTCCATCTGAGTAATCAGACATGATGTTGGATAAGTCACTCAAGAGCCATTCTTCTAATCTGGATATATGTCCTAGAAGAATAAATGCCCTGAACCATTTTCCGTCTGGGAAATCTCTGTCCATTGATCATCCATCTAGCTGATAATCATTTCCAACACTACTGATAGTCTTCAAGGCAATCAAAACAATGTCATTTAATAGAACACAACTGTGTCTATCCATAGTAGTACACAACTACAATCCAGTGGTACACTCGCACACCAAGTAGCACACAGATACTTGATCTGTGACATATAGTCACAATTAGTGGAACACATCCACCACAGTAGTATACATCTACTGTCCGAAGACATACAGTCTCCATAAAAATCATATCATCTGATATCAACCTGCATAGAAAAACATTGTTATGATATTAACTGAATCATCTGTGCCATTCTTCCACTCACATCTGTGAGATCTGGAAGAGCATCTGCCCTCATAAGGTAAAACATCAATGATGAGCTATCTGGACTATTCTTCTCAAGCAAGGAAGAATAATTGTCCCGATTTATGAGTCTGGACCATTCACCTATCTGGGCCATTCCTCCGGCACTAAACAAAGTGCAACCTGGAGAGAATGAATCTGCCCTAGAAAATGCATGTCCCTGATTGCTGAACCTGGACCATTCACTTATCTGGGCCATTCCTCCGGCACTAAACAAAGTGCATCCTAGAGAGAATGAATCTGCCCTAAGGAATGACTGTTCGGACCATTTCCAAAGGAAATGACTGTCCTGCACCAACCTCCAAAATGGACCATTCTTTGAAATTGCTCACAACTGTGAGCTTCGAGAGAATGACTGTCCGACGAGGCGGAGCAGTCTTCTTGACCACTATTGAGAGTGACTGTCAAGAAGAGAGACTGTCCTAGACCATTCCCTATGTTAACCACAAGGGGAATCCCTGTCTATGGTACATCAACAATCCATTGAACCATTTTCATTACGAAAATGACCATTTGATCTGGACCATTTTCCGAACTGGAAAATGCCTATCCGTCAGAAATCTCAAATCACTTTCCGAACTGGAAAGGAACTGCTCATCCTAGACCATTTTTCGAACTTGAAAAATGACTATCCATAAATCAATAACACATCAGTGCTCCCTCCCAACCTGGGAGTCATATCTTCCTTTTTCAATAAGGAAGTCGTCTCCATAAGCTCCAGCTTGAGTATACAAACTTATTTCATCTTGGACAGAGGCTTTACCAAAATGTCTGCTTATCTACCCATCTGTGGAGATATATATTGGGGAACCACTTTCTCTTTTCTGGACTTCATCACGGAGAGTGTAATGCTTGATCTCAATGTACTTCGGTCTTTCTGGAACACTGGTTTTCTGGAGGCTTCATATAGCTCTGATCATTACAGTATATCATAGTTGAATTCAACTCTTTTGTTTCCTGCTAGCTCATAACATCATGGCAGGGCTCAAACTGGAACATATCCATGTGGCACTTCTTCTGTCATCATGAGAGTTTGTCATGGATTAGCAATCCATCATCCTGGACTTTTGAGTAACCATTTTGATACAATATCTCTGTTATAAAAAATCTTTTCACCACACTTTTGCTGTGCATTGGAGGTTCTCCACCAAGTTGTCTTCTTTCATCTGCATACAAGGTTCTTTTTCCGGCATACTTCAAAGCCTTGAGGTTGCTCTTCATACGCTATTTGTTCAATTATTCTGGAGAACAGTGTTTGCATTCATCTGATGTAAACTCCAAACCATGGGTATTGCGGACGATATGATGGCTCATGTAGAGGTATATTTGGTTTGCTGGAACAAACAATCATCATAGTCTTCTCCCTCCATCTGGGAGAACCTCTAGTTCTAGATCTCGCAATGCTTTTATTCATAAGTCTTCCATACACTGTTCTTCATCACAATTTTCAGTTCCTCTACTTGATTGCTTTTTGGTGGGTTCATATCAGGCTGGTAATCTTGTGATTCTCGATACAATGACTGGTTGTTCTGGCTTTTCTTTCTTTCTTGGAATCTTCATGTTCTTCCTCATGTTTCTCTTTAGCTCTTGGGTCCATGGAGTTTTTTATAGATTCCATGCCCTGAAGATTCCAACTTCTTCCTTTCATCATAGGATCATGGATGTGGATGGACAACCAGGGATACTTTAAGGCTTCTTTTCGAAGAAGGATTCTTCTAAAGTCAAACTGAACATGTACTGCTTTTCATGGCTGCTACCATGGATATATACTTCATCATCTTCAATGGATCATAGGACTAGCTCCCTCCTAATCCTTGCTTCATGTATGAATGCATGTTTTTCTTTTGGTAATATATAATCGACTTCCTCCATCTAGGAGAGTCCATGCTTCTGTCTGCATCCTTATTGTCTTCTGTAATGTGTCTCAAATCTTTTTGCAATTTCCTCTTGATTGCTGACTTCTTTCCATCTTTACTTCTTCTAGATTTATTCAAGATTGATTCTGATTTCGGCTTATCTTGCAGCTTGTCTTATAGTCATAGTGATAGCAGTCCTTATCTTGTTGTTCTTCCATAAGTATAGTTTCTCTTTGAACATATTATCTTCTAGGAAATAGATATGCAAGATATGTACAAAAAACATGGTATATACAAGAACTATGAAGAGTGTTGTTACCTTGTCTTAGAAGAAGAAGTCTGTTTCATCCTGCTTAGTCTTCTTTGTAGGTTCCTTTTCTTTGGCAACCGATGCTTCGTGTGTCTCCTTCCTTTTCTTCGACAACCGATGCTTCGTGTGTCTCCTTCCTTTTCTTCAGCTCGAGACAATGATTCTTGTAGTGACCATACTTTCGACAATTGAAGCATTGTATTTCTGACATATCTTTCTCTTGATTTGGCTTCTTCCTTGAACCACTTCCTTTTGTTCCTGAAATTCTTGAATCTTGCTATGAAGGCTTGATCATCATAATTCTTTTGAGGTTTCTCTTTTGCACTAATCCTTGATTCTTCTTATGCACAGCAAGTCCAAAGTTCTTCGAATGTAGGATACTCCTTCCTTGTGTTCATGCTTGCGACAAATGCATCCCATGTCTTGAGAAGACCATTGAGTACTATATTTACTAGTTTCTTCGTTGAGATGATCTCTTCAATAGCTTGTAGTTGATCTCTTAACTGAGAGATCCTCACAAAGTATGATGTTATGTTGTCATCATCATTCATCTTCATGTCACAGAGCTCATTCTTCAGACTCATTACTTGTCCAATGTTTCTGACTGAGAAGAGGTTTGTTAGGGCATCATACATCTTCTTAGATGAGTCAAGATGGGAGATGTAGGGTATCAAGTGGTCTTTTATAGAGTCCACTATGATACTCATGGAATTGATGTCACTGTCTTTGAACTTCTCCATAACTGCAACGTTCTGCGGTTCCTTCTCTTTTCCTTCTTCAAACTCTGGTTCCACTATCTTTCCTTTCACGATATCCAACACTTTATTCTTGGCAAGGATGAGGTCAATCCTTGCCTTCCATGCTCTGAAGTTAGAAGCCCCATCTAATTTGTTTTCTGACTTCATAGAGTAAGTCATGGTTGCCTTGACTGGGTCAACCCTAGATTTGACCAAAAACTCAAACTTGACGTTTTTGCTTGCTGAGAGTACCAGGAGATGCGCTAGGCTAGGGTGCACTAGTCTATCCGAAAATTAGGTCAATCCCTTCACTTAAGGTGCCTGAACGAGAGGGTTAGGGTTTCTGCAACTGCACCTGCTAGTAACCCTAGCGACAGTGCTTTCATAACTGCTCCTGCTAGAAACCCTAGCGACAGTTCTTCAACGAGCTTAGTATCCTTATGGCTATGCTCCCTTCTAGTGGTTAGACTGAATGAAGGAGGTGTGGGCTCATAACCTGTTAGAATATAATGGATGTGCTCGTTTAACCATAGACAATATCACTATTGTCACCCAACCATAGGCCGAAGCCACCCCCGAGCACCTTAACCTTAACAGAGAATCATTCTAGAAGCAAACCCTAGGCTAGATAGCCAAACAAAGGGTGGCGCACCTTTCTCTAAGGATAACACACCAAGCAAGAGTTGATCAGAGAGTCCAAACCATAACTAAGAGATAGTCCAAGCCAAAACCGAAATCTGCTAGCTGCAACAGCTGCAACGACAGCTCTCCTCCAAAGTTGCGCACAAACTGGCCAACTGCAGTGCACACAAGTGTTGTTTTTGCAGTTCTGAGAATGCCTGCCAAAATGAAGACTGGCCTCCTGTATTTATACTAAAACTGACAAACTGCCTGGACCGACTTCTCATTCTGGGTGCCTATTTACTTAGTATATAATATTTCCTTTAGCCGACTTCTTCTCTTGGAGGCTAATATCCTAATACAAGTTATCCTCTTGATCTGACTTGTCTTCTAGGGTTATTAGCCAACTAATTAGGGTTTCTTCTTGCTTCTCGGAATATTCTATTCTCGTCAGGTTTACACGTGGAGGTAAATACCTCCCACAACTACCATAATATCAACAGGGAGTTTGTTAAATTTGGTAGCATCAACAGTCATTCTCCAATGAGAGGCCATATGGGCCACCCTGAGGCTAGCCAGGGAGATTTGGAGAATGAACCAGTCTTGTGAGGTATTGACAAAAGCCAGGGGGAACGTACAACCTCCGTGAGTCAAACCAAAAGTCAGGACTAACGAGATGTTATGTAAAGTCTAATGCAAAAGTCAGGGGGAATGTACAACCTTTATGAGCATAGACAGTCTAGTGCAAAAGTCAGGGGGAAAGTACAACCTTTGTGAGCATAGACAGACTAGTGCAAAAGTCAGGGGAAATGTACAACCTCTGTGAGCCTAGTCAAGCCTTGTGAGCCATGAGCAAAAGTCAAGACATCTAGCAAAAGTTAGGTTGAACGTAAAATTCCTATGAGCTAGAAACAAACGATCTTCCTAATATTGCAAATGAAGTAATGTATTGATCTAGTGCGTTGGCACATGTAACACCTTCCACCATGAAGAAATTCGAATTGCTTTGTAAAGAGTCAAGTTGTAAAAAGTCAAAGTTGCATGTTTAGATCAAAGTCAAAGTTGTCAAGTTTGTTGCATGCATGACATGCATGTCTAGTTGCATGTTGCATGCATGTCATGTTCATGCTAAGGAGTTCACATGCATCCCATGTCAAGGGTGAGTTCCTAACTGAAGTGGTAAGTTCAGTTCTAATTTTGATTGTTGAGTTGATGGTCAATTCTAATTCTGCTGGCTGAGTTAACTTCAACATGCATTCACTTAGGCTATTTCAAACCTTCCCCTCTCTACCTCTCCACTCCTATTTAAGCAAGAGGTCGACCCTCTCTTCTACACACTTTGCTATACAGCGCAAGAGTGAAGGAAGGGGTCTGTTTGCAAGTGCACGAGAGTAAGCAGTGCTGTAATTTATTACAGCTAATATATATACAAAGGCAGCGCTGTAATTTATTACAGCTGATATATATACAAAGGCAATGCTTGAGTTTATTGCTGCTGATATATATACACAAGCAGCGCTTGAGTTTAGTGCAGCTGATATATATACAGTGTATTGGTGATTGTGTAAAAGGGGCAGCAAAGTTCTTTTTATTAGTGCTGGTTTATAACAGCAGTAAAGGACAGCGAAGCTTTTTCGTTGTTTGTTGGTCACACTGTCAAGTATCTTTCATGGTGGCTTATTGTACATGATCTTACATTTTACTTGCAATTAAAGGAAGATTGTTTGCTGGAGTTTTCTCCCCTTTTTGGGTTTCTCCATGGTAAATTCTTGTGCATGTGTGAGATTCTATTTGAGTACCTCTTCTACTTCTGTTCATCTTTTCGAGTATTCATTTTGCTGGTTGATAAATCAAATTTTGCTTAAAGCATTGAAGAAACTAAAGAAATAATCCACATATTAAATCAAGTTTGATAATTTAACATGGTATCGGAGCTTAGGGTGTGATAAGCTTGTTGAAGTGCAGCAACAGGGTACACACAGATCCAAGCAAACTTGATTAAGTTTGCAGCGTGTGGTCCATGGCATCCTCCATTTCAGTCAAGGGTGAGGATAGGCTCGAAGGAGCTGCCAACTTCAATGTGTGGAAGCTTTGGATAACAAATATCTTGCAGGAGCATGATCTTGAGCAGTATGTGACCAAAGTGGTGGAGGAACCCACCACTAATGTAGGAAGAACGGCCTTCAGGAAGAGTCAAGCAAAGGCCAAGCGAATCATCTTTGACTCAGTCAAAGATAGTATATTGCCAACGATGACTTCGTTAATGATTGCCAAGGACTGTATGGATACCTTGGTGAATTTGTATGAGAAACAAGCCCCAAGTCAGAAGAGGACACTTAAGCACAAACTTAAGTATTTGAAGATGGAGAAAGGTGAATCAATAGCATCTTTCTGTTCCAGGATAGCTCAGATCAGAGATTAGCTTTTGGTCACAGGGGTCACAGTGGATGATGATGACTTAGTGCAGGCCATATTTGATGGTCTTTCTTCTTCATGGGAGACCTTCTTATCTAGTGTAAGTGGGAGAGAGATTCAACCCACGTTTGAGAGGTTATGGCATGATTGCCTCCAAGAGGAGAGTCGCACTGCTACGAGGAGCGAGCCAACCAAAGAAGAGCATTTGGCATTAGCATCAAGATTCAAGGGAAAGAAGAAAGTCACTTTCCAGAAAGGCTCTCAGAAGAAGATAAATACTAAAGGTACGTTCAAAGGAAAGAACATTGATACATCTAAGATTAAATGCTTTAATTGCAATAAGTTGGGTCACTTTGCTAGAGACGGCTAGTATAGAAAGAAAAATCCAAGGAAAGGGAAACATCATGCCTCAACTGTTGAGGATGATGATTCCAAAAGAAATCAGAAAAGTCCTTCTAATGAAAGAGAAAATAGAAAAGAATATTACTTGGTTTCTGCTTTATCCAGTACAGTTATCACAGGGTCGAAAACATGGTTAGTAGACAGTGGTGAATCAAAGCACATGACAGGATATAAGGAGATCCTTTCAGATTTCAAGAAGAAATATTTTGCAGAGCAAGTTGAGCTTGGGGATGACAAATGTTACAAGATAGAGGGAGTAGGCTCTATCTCCTTCAGATTGGAATCTGGGGCAGTGCTTCATGTTGTTGAAGTTTTATATGTGCCAGGGCTCAGGAAGAATCTATTATCAGTTGCAACCCTTGAGGACAAGGGATATTGGGTGATTTTCAAGGACAGGAAGGCACTTCTGTGGGATAAAGGTAACCACCTGAGTATAGAAGAACCTATCGAGACTCGCAGAGGAGGACTGTATGTTGTGATAGGACAGTCAGTTCAAGCATTACCTCATGATGCGACTAGCTCCAACAAGTTGTGGCACAAAAGGCTTGGACATCTTCATTACAAAGCACTTCCAGATCTGCAGAATATGGTATGTGGCATGCCCTCTATTTCTTTTAGTAAAAACGGAATTTGTAAAGGATGCATGCTTGGTAAAAATATAAAGAAAGCATTTCCTAGCAATGACAGTAGAGCTCGGGGCATCTTAGATCTGGTTCATTTTGATGTGTGTGGTCCCATGTCATCTCCCTCTCTTAGTGGTTGCTTGTATTATGTCATTTTTGTTGATGATTACTCTAGAAAATGTTGGATCTATTTCCTTAAAGAGAAAAGTGACACATTTGATAAGTTTAAAGAATATAAAGTCTTTATTGAAAAGCAGATAGGGAAACACATCAGAACTCTTAGAACAGACAATGGAGGAGAGTTTGAATCTCTCTAGTTTGAGGAATTCTGCAAGGAAACAGGAATCAAGAGACAGTTGATCGTGCCATATAACCTTAGCAAAATGGTGTTGCTGAGAGGAAAAACAAGACAATATGTTAGGCAGCGAAAGCCATGATGTTTGACCAGGATCTGCCAAATTCCTTATGGGAAGAAGCTACCTCCATTGCTGTGTATATTCAGAACATGTGTCCTCATGCTATCTTGAAGGACAAGACTCCTGAAGAGGTCTTCTCAGGAACAAAACTTGAAGTAGGTCATCTAAGGATATTTGGGTGTCCTGTATATATTCATGTCCCTAAGGAAAAGAGGACAAAGAGGAACCCTCGGGCAAGAAAGGGATTTTTGTGGGGTACAGTGAGAACTCCAAGGCTTACAGGATATATGTACCAGGACAAAGGCAAATAGAGGTAAGCAGGGATGTGACTTTTCAAGAGGAAGCCGCATTCAAGAAATCTAGAGAGCTACAACAAGAATCAAAAGCAGTTCAACCAGCTTCACCCTCTTCTGAAAATGAAGAGTCAGATGATCAGAGGGAGGAACCTCATGAAGGGCCAAGTGATGTGCCCCTAGAACCTGCTGAAGAGTTGGAAAGAACTCTTGAAGAACCTCCAGCCAAAAGGAAACTAGGATGGCTTAAAGAAACAGTGCAAGAAGCAAAAAAGATAGCTACTCCCAAAGGAACTTTGAAGGAAAGTAAGACACCTCATAGGTATAGAGGCTATGATGCACTGATGAGCAACATTGGTGATGTCAAGCCTTCTTCATTTGAAGAAGCAAATAAATTACAAGTGTGGAAGGACGCCATGCTTGAGGAATACAAGTCTATTCTAAAGAATAATGTATGGGACAATGTGTCGAGGCCAAAGGACAAATCTGTGGTCTCTTCCAAATGGATCTATAAGATCAAACATGCAGTTGATGGGAGTGTGGAAAATTTCAAAGCAAGATTTGTAGGTAGAGGCTTCTCTCAAAAAGAAGGAATTGACTACGAAGAGACTTTTGCTCCTGTAGCCAAGTATACCTCCATTCGAGTTATTATTGCATTAGCTTCAGTTCTTGGTTGCAAACTACTTCAGATGGATGTAAAAACAACATTCTTGAATGGAAAGATTGAACATGGGGTCTTGTACTGCATAACTTCAGATGGTTTTGTACTGCATAACAAAGACACTCATGTATGCAAGCTAAGGAAGGCCTTGTATGGTCTTAAGCAGGCTCCCAGAGTTTGGTATGACAGGATTGATGGCTTTCTTAATAGCTTGGACTTTCAGAAAAGTGATGTTTATGCGAATTTGTACTTCAAGAAAACAGTGAACCAACCTGTTATATTAATCTTGTATGTTGATGATCTCTTTCTAACAGGAGATGAAGGGTTAATAGCCTGGTGTAAGAGGGAGCTAATCTCAGAATTTGAGATGAAAGACTTAGGCTTGATGCATTACTTCCTAGGATTGGAAGTGTGGCAAAGACAAGGTGAGATATTTCTGGCACAAGGTAAATACACAGTGGATGTGTTAAAGAGGTTTGGTATGATGGATTGTAAATCCATGTCTACTCCGATGATTACCAACCTGAGGAAGCTACATGATTCTAATACAGACTCAAATTTGGTGGATCCCACCATGTATAGGCAACTGATTGGATCATTGATGTACATGATCCATACCAGGCCAGATATATGCTATGTAGTGATTGCAATGAGTCAGTTCATGGCTAAACCAAGACAAAGACACTGGGTGGAAACAAAGCACATCTTGAGATATCTCAGAGGTACCATTACTTATGGTTTGAGATATACATCCAGTGGTGGTCTATTTCTGCATGGGTATGCAGATGTTGACTGGGCAGGAAGCCCAGTGGATCAGAAGAGTACTTCCGAATACTGCTTCAGTTTAGGATCCACTATGATCTCTTGGTCAAGCAGGAAACAAGGGTCCATTGCACAGGGTACAGCGGAGGTTGAGTACATTGCAGCAAGTGATGCTAGCAAGGAAGCAGTATGGCTCAGAAAATTGGTTTCTGGGTTGTTTGGTGACAAGCTCAAGACGACGGTGGTTCACTGTGATAATCAAAGTTGCATAAAACTGAGAGAGAACCTGATATTTCACGACAGGTCAAAACATATTGACATGAAGTACCACTACATTCGAGACTTGGTCCAGAGAAAAACTATAAAGCTACAGTACATAGCCATGAGCGAGCAGGTAGTTGATATCCTGACCAAGCCATTGCCACTAAGACAGTTTGTGCAGCTGAGAGGCAAGCTTGGTGTGGCTGAGAATGACTCCCTCGTTGAGAAGGAGTGTTAAATTTGGCAGCATCAATAGTCATTCTCCAATGAGAGGCCATATGGGACACCCTGAGGCTAGCCAGGGAGATTTGGAGAATCAACCAATCGTGTGAGGTATTGACAAAAGCCAAGGGGAACGTACAACCTTTGTGAGTCAAACCAAAAGTCAGGATGAACGAGATGCTATGTAAAGTCTAATGCAAAAGTCAGGGGGAATGTACAACCTCTGTGAGCATAGGCAGTCTAGTGCAAAAGTCAGGGGAAACATACAACTTCTGTGAGCATAGACAAACTAGTGCAAAAGTCAGGGGGGAACGTACAAACTTTGTGAGCCTAGTCAAGCCTTGTGAGCCATGAGCAAAAGTCAAGGCATCTAGCAAAAGTTAGGTTGAACGTAAAATTCCTATGAGCTAGAAACAAACGATCTTCCTGATATTGCAAATGATGTAATGTATTGATCTAGTGCATTGGCACGTGTAACACCTTCCACCATGAAGAAATTCGAATTGCTTTGTAAAGAGTCAAGTTGTAAAAAGTCAAAGTTGCATGTCTAGGTCAAAGTCAAAGTTGTCAAGCTTGTTGCATGTCGCATGTTGCATGCATGCATGTCATGTGCATGCTAAGGAGTTCACATGCATCTCATGTCAAGGGCGAGTTCCTAACTGAAGTGGTAAGTTTAGTTCTAATTTTGACTATTGAGTTAATGGTTAGTTCTAATTTTGATGGTTGAGTTAACTTCAACATGCATTTACTTAGGCTATTTCGAGCCTTCTCCTCTCTACCTCTCCACTCCTATTTAAGCAAGAGGTCGACCCTCTCTTCTATACACTTTGGTATGCAGCGCAAGAGTGAAGGAAGTGGTCTGTTTCCAGGTAGACGAGTGTAGGCAGTGTTGTAATTTATTACAGTTGATATATATACAAAGGAAGCATTGTAATTTATTACAACTGATATATATACAAAGGCAGCGCTTGAGTTTATTGTTGTTGATATATATACACAGACAATGCTTGAGTTTAGTGCAGCTGATATATATACAGTGTATTGGTGACTGTGTAAAAGGGGCAACAAAGTTCTTTTTATTAGTGTTGGTTTATAACAACAGTAAAGGACAACGAAGCTTTTTTGTTGTTTATTGGTCATACTGTTAAGTATCTTTCATGGTGGATTATTGTACATGATCTTACATTTTACTTGCAATTAAAGGAAGATTGTTTGCTGGAGTTTTCTCCCCTTTTTGGGTTTCTCCAGGGTAAATTCTTGTGCATGTGTGAGATTCTATTTGAGTACCTCTTCTACTTTTGTTCATCTTTTCGAGTATTCATTTTGCTGGTTGATAAATCAAATTTTGCTTAAAGCGTTGAAGAAACTAAAGAAATAATCTGCATATTAAATCAAGCTCGACAATTTAATAGAGTCCAAGTAATAGGTAAGCACAATCTAGAGGAGAAACATCACACACCACAGTATCCCGAAAAGGATCAATAGCAAAGGTCACTGCACAACACCAGGAGACAGTGATTTGCGGGCCTTCCTTTTGTACCCATCCAAGCTGATATGGTTCAGGGTGCGGAGTAGTTGGAAGTTGTAGGCATTGGACCAAGTCCTGGGCGATGAGGTTCTTTTGGCTTTTGTTGTCTAGGATGAGAGTAGCTAATTCGTGCTTAATTTGACAATTGTGGGTAAACAGGGGCACGAAAGAGGTGTCGCGTTCATTGGTGGTCTTCAGAATTAAAGATGGGTCAACTTCTGTAGGATTTTCAAGAGAAATGACTTGAGGGTCAAGGGAATCAGACTAGTGACCTCTGCAAAAAGAGTTTTGTTTGGGAGAAGGTTCGGAAGTGCCCGACAGTTGAAAAAAGCATGTGAGTTGGTCTTGTGGAAGGTACACCAGGGCGTCATTCGAGGTGTGGAGGTGGCGGTAGGGGTAACCTGAGAAGGGTCGGCAATAGAAGGGTCATATCGAGGTTGGGGTGAGCGGATTCGAGGAGCCGCTTTATGCTCGACAACTAAGGCCCGAAGAAAGGCCTTGACCAAGGAAGAACTCTTAAACAAATCAACTTCATGACGGAGATGCATTAATAAACCAGAATTGAATTTATAACTAATACCTCTTATGGATCGTTGATGTGTAGCTGGATGCGCAATTTGCAGAAGACATCTATGTAGCTTTGGACGGATTGATTGAATAGTTGTTGCAGCTACAACCATCTGGCAAGGAGGTTTTGGCGATAGCCTGGTGGGTAGAAGCACTCTCGGAGAGCCTGGCAGAATCCACCCCACGTTGTAATGTGTGGTGTTTGTATCTCGATCGGGCCACCTCTATCCATGACCCAGGAATAATTCTCCAGCTGAGTGTCCCACCAGGTTTGCGCAATTCCTTCGAGTTGCAGACCGACGATCTGAAGCTTCATGTCTTCTGTCATCTCAGGACATGTACGGAAGTATGTGGAAAGACTGCGAAGCCAAGAGTCGACATTCACGCCTTTCATTTGGCCCGCAAACTTCGATAATTGGAAACAAAGTTACCAGAACCGAACCGGTCGTCGAACTGGTCGACCAAAAAAACCGAAGCCGAACCGTAACCGTAAAAAAAAGGTCACTAAAAAATACATAAAACATTCAAATTTTGAAAAAACAATACATATTCATGTGCATCCATGTGAATCCAAACCATTATACACAAATTTGCAAAGTTTCTCATATATATATATATATATATATATATATATATATATATATATATAACAAGTAACAATGTATAAAACCAAAATAACACTAAGAGTAAGTGCACTCCATAGTCATATGAATATCTGAATCAAAATACATCATCAAAAAGGCTCTAAATGGTCTATAAAGTCCAAAAATAACTCTAGAGTCTAGACTAGAGACTACACAATCTAATAATCTGAATTTGCATACCTTCCATTGCATGCCCCTTTTTTTATTTTTTAAAAAAATTTTGCAAATTTGCTCACTTTTTTCGTTCGTACGGTGGCTATACGGAACCGGTCGGTTTGAGAAAAAAAGACCGACTGGTTCCGTACGGAACCAGTCATGAGCGGTTTGAATCACCGGTTTTGCCAGTGACCCAGTTGGACCGGCTAGTTTTACCGGTTCTGGTAACATTGATTGGAAATGCGTATCGATCTGCATGGGTGTTGGAGTTCTACGCTGTTGCAAACGAAGTAGCTCCTGGAGAGCCATTGTTAAATCCTGAATTGGAGCTATGGCAGTGGATGCTGAATCCTCTGTAGACGGCTCTCTTCGCGGCGGCATAATTTTCATTCACCACGGCTGTCGATCCTGGCACTGGATGTTGTGCTGAGAATCACTGAACTTCTGAGCACACTGAGAAGGCACCCGATATCCTAAAGAGGGTGTGTGGAGAATGGTAAAAGATGAACGTGCTAGAAACCCTAAGGAGGGCACACTGGAAATCCTGAGAAGGACGTCTAGCTCTGAGAGAAGAAAAAAATTTGTTGGATGGCCTCTCTTCTGAATTCCATAGCTGAGCAGAAGTTGGCTTGGATCCAGGCTCTGATACCAATTGATCTGTAATCAAGATCAGAAGGACGAACTGAACAGAAAACACAAGAAGCATAAAAGGAAACAATAAGACACAGAAAATACCATCCGTTTATTCAAAAGAGAGGAGCACCCTCTTAATACTATGCAGGGTGACCTTTTCCTCTATAGCCACATGCAGTTACAAAAGAAGTTGCTGCTTTTTTTCTGCCATGCCCTGCTCAACTGGACTGGCGAGGGCTGTTTACAAAGTGACTCACTGACCAAAAACTAACATACTAAATTTTATTCAACATGCCCTGCTCAATTGGATTGGCGAGGGAAGGTTACAATAGTAATTATTGACAATATGTCAATTCTTTCCTATTGGTTGGCGAAGGAAGGTGGACGCCCTTCCTGGTGGCCCACAAGTCCAGATTAATATTTTCTTGGAAAGATGAAGCTATACCTTTATCTCGGGATCATTCTCAGCAGCCTTTGAATCCTCTCTAAATAAATTTTATCTGTTCTTGTCTAGGAGCTTCAGGATGTTCGTAACAGTTTCCTCCTCCCTGGCCTTAAGCTCGAGATACTGTCAAATCTGTGTGTGCTAATTTCTCTGTTAGGCTAGTGTAGTCATTTATTTTTGCAAGTTTTGTCTACGTTTTTGTCAACTTCATGGATTTCTTTTGCACCCAACTTCCAGCAAGAGCCTTCCATGATAGCTACTCCACTTCTGTTCATAGAAACTGACTAAAGAGCGTCGTTTTCTTTATAAAAAAAATTCTATAGTTGAGTCACAATGATAGGTAGAATAACCTACCTCTGTGTTCTAATTGTCGCTGTTCTTCTGAATTACGAACTGAATGAATCATGATGATTTACAAACATTATACAAATCAGTGGCTATGTTTATTGAAATTAATTGTTGAAGAATGGTTCTTCAATCAATATGCTGCTCAATAGTGTCACACATTACTAAAACCAGAGAACCCAGGTGCTCTTACAGCCCTGGTGAAAGAGATGTTCAACTCAAAACATTACTAAAACCAGAAAACCCACATTACTAAAACCAGAGAACCGAGGTGCTCTTACAGCCCTGGTGAAAGAGATGTTCAACTCTTCTTTGAATGGTGATAAAAAAAAATAACACAGATTCATCTTAAACTGGGACCATAACCCCAAATCTTTTCAGTCATGAAAGGTTTGCACCTGGCTTATTTATCCTTCTCAATACTTTTTGATCCTGGATTTATGCTGCTAATGACATATTTCCATTTATATCTTCGAAAGAGATAAAGATAGATCACACCAGTTATGGAACGTTCCCATCTGTGTCGTTGAAGGATATGAGATAATACGAGGAGGCTTTGGCTGCTGTTCACCTTGGCTCCAGAATGCTTGAGAAAGGATCGGGGTTAGGAGGAGTTACAACTCTAGTTCCGCTAAGTATATTAGGTGCACCCACACTATCCAGATCTATGAAAGCAGGCCTTGTGGGCGAAGGAAGATGTTCTTGCTCACTTGTCAGCATCAACACCACCTGGGACATTGAAGGCCGCAATGCTGCAGCTGCTTGCGTGCACAGAAGTCCAATTTTAGTCACTCTAATCCCTTCCTCCTGCGAATAACTGCCCTGATCTAATGTGGGATCCATAATTTCTAGAACACTGCCCGATGTGTACAGTCTCCATGCCTGCCTTGCCAATGTCAAATTATAGCACTTTCTGTTAGCAAATTAGGATCAATTTAAATCTTTTGGCATTTTAGAAAATTTTCAATAGAAATATAGATAAGATCTATAGCCATACTCCTTCGATAAGAAAATCCATGTCTTGAGAGCAACTGTGATTCTTTCTTCCGCTAATTATCTCAAGTACAAGTACTCCGAAGCTAAATACATCTGCTTTCTCTGTCAGCTGTCCTCGTAAGGCATACTCAGGAGCCATGTAACCTCTGCACAACACAATGTCATGAAGGAAGAAAACCTTTATATCCCAACCTTCTTAAAATATATGACCGTGTGCAGTAATTGAAATGATTAAACAGTATAGATACATCTTAACTCCGGACCTATCAAGGATCAAATCTCTCCTGGTGCAAAGATTTTTATAGTACAAAAACTTCAGGAAAGATTTGCATCTTGAGAGATTTGATGTTCTCAATTCTTCTTGATAGAAATTGATTTATTATGGTGTTATATTTTTCTACTTGCAAGAAAGGAGATGGTGTTTTGTAAAATATTGTTAATCAATCCATAGTTGAGTTAAAGATGAGATATTGTTAACCAATCAGTATATATAGCTTTAATACTGTGATTCATTTTTCATAAACATTATTTGGATGGAGATTAACTTTATCCACATTACACATCTACCTCATACGGAGTTATAGAATAAAGTCATTGAGTACATTGTGCTAAAATATATTCAATGGTAGAGATAATTCTTACAAAGTCCCTGCAACTCTAGTGCTAACGTGGCTAAGATCTTCTGAAAATAATCTGGCTAATCCGAAGTCTGCAATTTTGGGTCTGAATTTATTGTCAAGTAAAAGATTGCTCACTTTAATGTCTCTGTGGATGATCCTGATCTCCGAATCCTCATGAAGATATGCCAGCCCACGTGCAGTTCCAACTATGATCTCATACCTCTCTTTCCACTGAAGTAAATGACATTTTGTTGCATCTGCATTGCATCACAGGCAATAAAACAATAAGCAAGTTACATGGTCAAGCCTGAGCGGCAGAACAACGGGTCAGATTTCTCATTCAGATTGGAGAATGGAATAGAAACTGGAATAGATCAGGATTCATGCAGAGTTAAAAGAATGAGAAGATCAGACCGAATAGAATCTTGTCGAGGCTACTATTCTGGAGGTATTCGTAAACTAGTAGCCTTTCTGAACTTTCAACTGAGCATCCAAGCAATTTCACGAGATTCCTGTGCTGAACTTGACTGATGAGATTTGCTTCATTCAGAAATTCAGCATCTCCTTGCTTTGAACCTATGCACAGCCTCTTAACTGCAACCTCTCTACCATCTGGTAGTGTTCCCTGCAAATCGACAAAATTGAGTGCAAGTAAAAATTCTTTTGATTCTATATCATTTCTCCAATTCTTGCAGCTACCCAAAATATCAAATTTAACTCGATGCAATTCTAAGGACTTACTCGAAAGACAGTTCCAAAACCCCCCTCGCCAAGCTTGTTCTCCGCTTTAAAATTGAACGTAGCCTCTCTCAGAATATCGTATTCGAAAATCAGTTTTGGATTCGCTACAGTTGGCAATATGACAAGTTCTGCTTTCTTGCCTGCCAAAACAGTTTCAAAATGTCTGTCACAATAAGGGAAATCTCTCTGTATAAGAGGCTAATAATATCTCACTCAACGCCATATTTACATTAGCAGTGGAATAGAAAGATGAAAGAATATACAACTAGCATAACAACATTAAATGTGGTTGGTATATGTGGATGCATTGTAGATCAATGATTCAGGTTTTTTCAATAGTGGTCCTCCACCTTAATCTAGGGGTGTTATTTTGAAGGTATCATAAGGCAGTTTATAACAGACATGGATGGTGGATCCATCAGGCTGCTGGAGCTCTTCAAGTTTTTCTAAACAGCTCTCTTGAAGGGACTATACAGAGCTTCTTCCAAATAAGTTACCATTGTTCTACAATTGATGATAATGTCTCTGCTACCATCCACCAAAGGTTGAAACTTGAAAGAGCCATCCAGAATATCAAGCTTGGATGATGAAGGGCAGATTTAGCAAGCCCACAAACTGCCAAATTTAGGGACACTTGGTAAACCTAGAACAAACTTGGTTTCATGCCCTGTTTTTGGAGAAGTGGTTAGTTTCTATTAGGATTTTTTGCCATTTGGGGACAGATGTCCCTCGGCAAGAATTATGCACTCAGCAGTGCAGCAATAAATGCAATTTATTCTGAGATATAGACCAGATCTGAAATGCTTTAAATTTGATGGTATATATCCTAACATATATTGCTACATTGCTCAGTATTTATTGATTGACAGTGTTACTCACTTCTCTAAAATCAGAAGGCAGTTTGTTTCGGGTTAAGATGTTTAAGAGACCGATATTTTAAAAAACTAGAAAGCGAACTAGGGGTGGCAGGGATAAAAGTAGTGATATCTGTTAAAATAATGTAACTGCAAAGTGTATTCTTATTATTATTTGATATATTATTCATTGGATCAATCCCCATTGTGGATTGATCATGTCGGCTATTGTAAAAGGACCAAATCCCCTTTTGCGGATTGGTCATAATGTAATTGTAAAAGGCAAAAGAAGAAGTCGGCCCCAGAATGTCAATATTATGGTAGCTGCGGGAGGTATTTACCTCCACGTGTGAACCTGACGAGAATAGAAGACTCCGAAAAGCAAGAGAAACCCTAATGAGTTGGCTAATAACCCTAGAAGTCTTGTCGGCTCAAGAAGATAATTTATATTAGGTTATTAGCCTCCAAGAGAAGAAGTCGGCCGGAAATAATAATAATATACTGAACAGACACATATCCAGAAGGAGAAGTCGGCCCCAGCAAATCTGGCAAAACCAGTATAAATACAGGGAGCCAGTTCTCATTTTTGACACATCTCAGAATTGCAGTTCCCAGTTTGGTGCGCACGTGTGGAGGAGAGCTGCAGGTGCAGGTGCAGCAGCAACAAGTTTTCAGTATTATCTTGAATATCTCTTGGCTAGGGTTTGGACTATCTGATCAGCTTTTTGTGATGCGCTATACTTGGGGAAAGGTGCGCTACCCTTTGTTTGGCTATCCAGCCTAGGGTTTGCTTCCGGAGGAATTCTCAGTCAAGGTTAAGGTGCTCGGAGGGTGGCTTCGGCCTATGGTTGGGTGACGAGGGTATCGTCAATGGTAAAACGAGCACACCATCTTCTATATTATAACAGGTTATGAGCCCACACCTCCTTCAGTCAGTCTAAACGCTGGAAGGAAACATAGCTGCTAGGATATTGAGCTCGTTGAGGAACTACCGCTAGGGCTACTAGCAGAAGCAGCTTCCAAGACACTGCAGCGAGGGTTACTAGCAGGTGCAGTTGCAGAAACCCTAAACCTCTTGTTGAGGCACCTTAAAGTGAATGGATTGACCTAATCTCCGGATAGATCAGTGCGAACTAGCCCAGCGCATCTCCTGGCACTCTTAGAAGGCCAAGACGTGAAGATTGAATTTCTGGTCAAATCTAGGGTTTGACCAAGTCAAGCAAGCCATGACTGACTCTATGAAATCTGAGAACAAGTTAGATGGAGCCTCTAACTTCAGAGCGTGGAAGACAAGGATTGACCTCATCCTTGCCAAGAATAAAGTGTTGGATATCGTGAAAGGAAAAATCGTGAAGCCAGAGTTTGAAGAAGGAAAAGAGAAGGAACCGCAGAACATTGCAGCTATGGAGAGGTTCAAAGATGTTGACATCAATGCCATGAGTATCATAGTGGATTCTATAAAAGACCACTTGATACCCTACATCTCCTATCTTGACTCATCAAAGAGGATGTACGATGCCCTAACAAATCTCTTCTCAGTCAGAAACATCGTACAAGTTATGAGTCTGAAGAATGAGCTCCGTGACATGAAGATGAATGAGGATGACAGCATAACATCATACTTTGTAAGGATCTCCCAGGTAAGAGATCAACTACAAGCTATTGAAGAGATCATTTCGGAAAAGGAATTGGTGAACATAGTACTCAATGGTCTTCCCAAGACGTGGGATGCATTTGTCGCAAGCATGAACACAAGAAAGGAATATCCGACATTTGAAGAACTTTGGACTTGTTGTGCTCAAGAAGAATCAAGGATCAATGCAAAACAGAAACCCCAAAAGAAGTACGATGATCAAGCCTTCACAGCAAGACTTAAGAACTTCAAGAACAAAAGAAAGTTTGGTTCAAGGAGGAAGCCAAATCAAGAGAAAGACATTTCAAAAGTACAATGCTTCAACTGTCAAAAGTACGGTCACTACAAGAATCAGTGTCCCGAGCTAAAGAAAAGGAAAGAGAAACACGAAGCATCGATTGCCGAAGAAAAGGAACCTACAAAGAAGACTAAGCAGGATGGAAGAGACTTCTTCTTCTAAAAGGTAACAACACTCTTCTTATTCCTTGTACATTTCTTGTTTGCATCGTCTTTGTACATATCTTGTATATCTATCTCTTGGAAGATAATGTGTTCCAAGAAGAACTATACCTATGGAAGAACAAACAAGATAAAAAGAGTTATCATTAGATAATACACATGAAAGAATAAAATACAAATCATGTGGAAGCTATTGCAAGATAAGTCGAATCAATCATGAAGAAACTTAGAAGAAGCAAAGACATAAAGAAGTCAGCAATCGAGAAGAAATTGGAAAAAGACTTATGACGTTTTGTAGAAGACAACAAGACGAAACCGTGGACTCTATTAGACAAGAAAGCCAATTATATATTGCAGAAGACAATAAGGATGCAGATGGAAGCATGGACTCTGTCAGACGGAGGGAGCCGATTATATGCACTCTTACATGAAGCAAGGATTAGGAGGGAGCTAATCTTATGACCCATTGAAGATGATGAAGTATATATATCCATGGTAGCAGTCATGAAAAGACAGTACGTGTTCAGTTCAACCGCAGAAGAAGACTTCTTCGAAGAGAAGCCTTAAAGTATTCCTGGTTGTCCATCAAGATTCGTGATCCTATGATGAAAGGAAGAAATGGAATCTCTAGGGCATGGAATCTATAAGAAACTCCATGGACCCGAGAGCTAAAGAAAAACATAAAGAAGAACATGAGGATTCCAAGAAAGAAAGAGGAACCAGAATAACTAGTCATTACATCAAGAATCACAAGATTACCAGCCTGATATGAACTCACTAAAAGCAATCAAGCAAAAGAATTGAAAGTCGTGATGAAGAACAGTGTATGGAAGACTTATGAATGAAAGCATTGCGAGATCTAGAACCAGA
>ML777499.1:1055690-1077432 GCA_009831015.1 Picea engelmannii
ATGACCCAATTAAGCCATGAAGGAGATGAATCTACGACCCCATGGCTTCATCTCCTTCATAGTATGCGTACCATGTATTGCTTTGCATTACTATGAAGGAGATGAAGCAATTAATCATCACCCTGTTACTTATTGTCACTGTATCAATGCATACACGCTTCGCAGAAGCTGATCCACAGACTGCTACCGTTTGGGATTATTGTGGGCAAACCGGCCAATACACGAATGGCAGTGCCTTCCAGCGTAATCTAAACAAGGTATTGGAATCCCTGGTGGACAAAGTTTATTCCAGCGGCGGAGGATATAATGCCTCTCTTATTCAGGGAAATGGCAGTGCGGTTTATGGGCTTATGCAGTGCAGAGGAGATTTAGATTCCAGCAATTGCAAACAGTGCGCACTGGCGGCCAAAACAAAGCTCGTCCAGGATTGCCACAACACTTCTGGATTCATTCAATTGGACGGTTGCTTCTTGCATTATGTCAATCAGCTTTTTTACGATGATACTCAGAGTGGGGATGATCCCACAGAAAATATTGTTTGCAGCAATGGGAACAGCAGCCAGCCAGAGCAGTTCACCAATGCTGCTAAGGCCTTGCTACAGTGACAATAAGTAACAGGGTGATGATTAATTGCTTCATCTCCTTCATAGTAATGCAAAGCAATACATGGTACGCATACTATGAAGGAGATGAAGCCATGGGGTCGTAGATTCATCTCCTTCATGGCTTAATTGGGTCATGGATTAAGCCATTGGCTCATGGATTTATGGGAGATTCATCTCCCCTTAATTGGGTCATGGATTAATGGGGGATTCAATCTTCTTCATTGCCTAATTGGGTCATGGATTAATGGTAGATTCATCTCCTTCATTGCTTAATTAATTGGAAGCAATGAAGGAGATGAAACTCCCATAATTCAATGGCTTGGCCAAAAACACTTCATAATTGAACAGCTTAACAGCCTAAGAGAAGGAAAAGTAGAGACCTGACAAACTTGCTTAGGCCGCCAAAAGCCCAGATTTAAATAAATTTATAGTTGTGAAAAGAAGGAACACCATGTGCATTTCCGTTCCCATCGGGCCGAGCGAGGATCAGATTTGGTAAAGTTTGATCTTGATACTCCTTTCATGTTGACCATATGCAATGGATAGGTTGTTGCTCCTTCGTGTTAACCAGATGCAATGGATAGTTTGTCGCTCCTTCCAACCAAAACTGATAAACCTCATGGTATTTTAAATGCGAACAAAGTATTTAATTCCATCAATTTAAAGGTCGATCTTGATACTACGTTTGTGTTGACTCTACGCAATGAGTAGGTTGTTACTCCCAACCAAAACTGACAAACCATGATTGATTGATTGTGGACACTCGATGGGTTGTTACTCCTTCCAACCAAAACTGACAAACCATGATTGATTGATTGTGGACACTCGAGGGGTTGTTACTCCTTCCAACCAAAACTGATAAACCATGATTGTGTGGACACTGGAAAACTGATAAACCATGATTGATTCATTGTGGACACTGGAAGCCAGCCAAAACTGATAAACCATGATTGATTGTGGACACTGGAGGGAGTACAAAACACACAAGTTTGAATAAGTTTAAACTTTTTATGATTTGAATTTTTTTTATCAATTTTATTGGAATCTGGTTATAGAAGAATCGTTGAAATTGTAATTTCTTTTATTGTAAAAATGGATGAATTGTTGGAATTGTAATTTTTCATTGTTGGATTTGCTACTTTTTATTGTAAAAATGGATTCAGCTTTCTCAAAAATTTCTATTGGATCCAAATTATGCAATCTCGGCAATTGAATTTGCTATTTTAACAATTAAAACAGAGAGAATATAGACAAAAATAATTGGAAAAAGATGACCAAAATATATCGAAATCATAACATGTTTAGACTACACTCAAAATTTTAAATGCAAAATAAAGTATCTAATTTTATTAATTAAAATTTTAAATGCAAAACAAAGTCTCTAATTTGATGAATTATTTTAGCATGGGCTCGTTTTGGGTTACTCTTGGATGGTTTTTCTTTCCATTATCAAAATAAAATAAAAGTAGGTGTTAGGCTAGCTTTTTTTTTTTTTTTCTTAATGAAAGTTTATTTTATTTTTTTCATTTTTTATAGCTTTTAATTAATGGAGAAGTATTTATAAGGTATAAGAAGCATATTTATATTGTCACTGATCCTATGTGAAAGAGATTAATTATGGTATGTTGGCACTTATATGTTACATTGAGCCACTTCTCTCAATCAATATGGGGTAGAATTTTTTGTATAGAGAGGTACTTATGTCATAAAAACAATTTCAAGTTGCACAAATGTTAGGCCTATTCAACTTAGTAATGTTCATTTTTTAGGAAGACATGTGAAACCCTAGTACTATCCATTGAGATATTTTTAGGATTAACCACAAATTATAAGCATCATGCATAGTTTAAAAAATTATAGGCAACACTTTATGTCCTAAATTTGGACATGATAGGTATTTTGCTTGAAACCTTGCAAATGTGCATGGTTCCACTCATCACACTTATTTGTAGACTTTTAGCCCGAAACCTTGATGCAACAAGCATGACAAGTGGAACCATGCACATTTGCAATGTTTTGGAAAAAATCGCTATCACATAAAGGTTTTGAGCAGAGTTTTTGCATGGAACATTAGCATGTCATATTTTATGCATGTCGCATTGATGTGACAAGACTTTCTCCTCGGAGCAACTTTCTACCTAGAACCTTGACGTGACAAGACTTTCTCCCTGGAGTGACCTTTTGCTCAAAACCTTGACATGGTGGAGTTTATACCTAAAACCTCGACCTTACAAAGTTTATGCACGAGACCTTGATGTGAAACATATTATGCTTGAAACCTTGCAAATATGCATGGTTCCAAGGACTATGCTTGAAACTACCTATCACATCAAGTGTAGTGTCCAGCTCCAAGGGATGGACATTCCTCCCAACCGTATATTTGCTACTCCAAATCTCTATATCAAATCACCCCCGAGCTAGGGCTATGAATCCATAAAAGAGGGTGTCTCTCATAGTGCAATTCACTCCCAAAACAAACTAGTTTTCCTACATTTATCCCAATCCAACAACTCTCTTCCCCTCAACCCGCACAACCCAAGGACTAGGATCCCCTTTCACTGCACATAGTGCCTCAAGTCTTCCCACTTCCCTCTAGGGATCATACATAGATTGTCTAGGAATTTCACGTGTCGGGGACTCCAGGGATGTCAACTGCTACAAGAAAAACTCACATCAATAGCTCTAGGGAAAACTCTCACACAACAGACTCACTCTACAGGCCTAACAACTTGCTTCTTCATACATACACAACCCCCAAAATTTACCCACAACAACTATTATGGCTTCCCTCAAGATCCAATGCTCCACACTCTCTTTTGGTCCCAAAACTACATGTAAAAAACTGCCCACAATGACCATTCAAATTTCTTTTTTTACCCATGAAAGTTGACTCACATTCCCGATGTTGATTGTACTTAGCTCCCGTGCTCTCATAACTATGGGATGTGGTTTTTCCCACCAACTCCCTTACATGTGTTTAATGATTGAGCTCTCATACACTCAAAAGGGAAATTAGAAGGTTCACTCAAAATAATAATTTTAGGAAAGTGGGTTGGAATTAATACATATAAATGACCCCCCCCCCCCCTTGNTCTCTTAGAAATTCCCCTCTCTTACAAATATCTTAGCCCCCAATTACTCTATACATGTCCATTGAACCTTTGCCAGGCCTATAGCTTTGTTCTTGAGCACTTTGACTTTCTAGTCTAAGATGCGTATTGGTTCCACCTGAAAATCCCCTTCATGTTCCACTCAAATCACAGTCCAATCAATTATGTGGTTAGGGTCAAGCACATATTTCTTTAATAATGGCACATGAAATACATTATGCACTCTCATAGATGCAGACAATGTTAGCATGTATGTAATTGGGCCTATATTTTCTAAGATCTCAAAAGACCCACAATGTCTTGCTGCCAACTTTGGGCAGCAACCCAATCAGGTTAGAAAACTTATTTTCCGCTTTCACTTTTAGAAATACAAGTTCTCCCACTTTGAAATCTCTAAAAACGTTGTTCTTATTTACATAACTTTTCTTCATGTCCCGGGCATCATTTAAATTATGCTTGATCTTTGTCATTTTCTCTTCCATTTCCTTCAACAAATCTGGCCCAATGATAGCTTTGTCTGCTAGATTATACCATCTCACTGGGGTATTATACTTCTTGCCATAAAAATCTTCGAATGAGATCATCTTTAATAATGCATGATACCCATTTTTGTAAGCAAATTCTATTAAGTGGATACAATCCTCCCACTTTGATGGCTAGTCCATCACATACATTTTGAACATGTCTTCAATTTTTCTATTGGTCCTCTCTATTTTCCCATTAGACTATGGGTGATACATTGTGCTGAGATTTAAATTTGTCCCAAAGCTCTTGAATATTCATTTCCAAAAATTTGATGTAAACTTTGGATCTTTGTCTGAAACAATTGTCTTAGGCACTCCATGTAGCCTGGAAATTTCTTTCATGTAGATCTCTGCAATATTTGTTGCTTTGTGTGTAGTCTTTACTGGAATAAAATGTGCACCCTCTTATCACACAGTTTGTAGTTTAGGTCATAGGCTAAAGGATAAAGATCAAACTGGCGTAACAGGAACCTTCCCCACCCAATGTCACCTCGATGGGGAGGTTCTTTCTGTTTAGGGAGGTTAGCCCAGGGGAGATGTCCCCGGTAACTTGGGGTTTGAAGAGGTAGAAGATATAATGTCAAGTTTTTAGAGTTCCCTCCTCACAAGTTACCACCAATGTCAGACAGCCCGGCTCATCAGCCAATAAAAGAAGTGTATGCCCTATTGAAAACACCTGCCCGGAACAAGACAACAACAACACAATATATATATTTGCAGGCTATAACTCAAAGAATTAGTACTTCAATGACTATCTGATATTATTCAATAAGCAATGCAATAGATATAAAATGAAGTCAACGTTTTGTCAATTAGCTTATGAAAGATCATCAATTCATCAATATCTCAAGAGATGACTAAGTCAATAATATGTCTAATCAATAATTTACTCAACAAATGCTTAAAATCATCACTTAATTACTTATATTCAAGCTTTGTTGCGTCAAGATGAAATATCCAATGTGACGTCAGCCTAAATAAGTTAGCTATGTTAGTTAGGGTTTCAAAATTTAAAGTTTTGAAGGTGGTTTTGCAAAGTAAAACTCCAACGTTTGAGATCAAATATCAATGCCTTAGGGTATATGGAGTCAAAAGATAAGGGCACAAGGTCTTGAAAGGATGATGATTCAAAGACTAGAAGGTAGGGTTCTATGGTGCTGCAAAGGCAGGGCCCTAGAATCAAAACCCTAGGGGAAAGAGGCTCACTCCGGTGTTGCTTAAGCAAGGCCTCATGCTCTTTCCTCCTTCTCTAAATCAACTTGGCAAAATGGCTAGCCTAAAGAATAAGTCTAAGGGAGAAAGTGTTGCAAAGACAAGGCTTTCAAACCCTATAAGGTGAAAACCCTAGGTGTAGGTAACCTAGGCCTAAGACGTCTCCTTCTTTCAACCTATAAACTTCAACGCTAGCTCAAGGGAAGAAACAAGACAAGTGTAGCAAAGGCTAGGCTTAATCTCTTTCCTTCAATGGCTGAAAACTATTTCTCAACAAGGGGACATGTAACAATGGCCTACTTGTGTGCTTGCTACCTAGGATTTTAAATCAGCAATACAATAAGCAAATGCAAGAAATTATACCTACAACCATTCATTTAAGAAGTTTTGCAAGAAAATTTACTTACATGTCATGAAGAAAAACACAAGCAAACCCTAGTTGTAAACCTTCCTTGAGAGAAATGCCATAAATGCCAAAAATATCCTTCCAATAGCAAGTGCGCCTCACTTTAGAAAACAAATATACCCAATTAGGGCGCAAAAATCAGATCTCACTTGTGTGAGTGAAGTGTGTTATGTCAAAATGAGGGAAAACATCCTCAATTTATATCATCCAATGACCTTTAATTAAAAAATAGGTCATTAAAACAACTGACAAGGCTGATAACTAAAAATCATATTGTTTTACATTAAACTTCTAAATAAAACCCTAAATAAGCAATAAGAAAGACGTCCAGCCCCTTTGAGGGAGACGTTTACCCTTTTTAGGGAAAATCTCAGCACTAGAAGGCAAACAATGGCCCTTTATGGGCCTCCAAACTCTGCCACACATGCCAAACTGTCCTGTAAAGCTGCCACACGCTGGAGGTGATGTAAAGGATCTCTGGAGGACGTTCTAGGTCAATAGAGGAACACATTCCACCTGCAGTGGGTCAACCCCCTAGGGTTGGGCTCAGCCAAGGCGTCCTCGATGAAAATGTCTCTCTTCTTCTTTCGTGCAAAGGCTCGACCAATCACTGTCATGTCTCTACTCCTGATGAGGTCCCAACAACCATCTGATGGGCTCTTCATCCCCATGGAGGTCCGAACTAATCATCTCCCCATGTGTACCGGTGCACTTGGTACCTGCCCATCAGGCATGGTCCTGCACATCAAAAACTCTGCCCTCCATGGGCTCATTAGTCCTCGGGATCATAACAATGTTAATCATATTTCATCATTAATTTCATCAAATTCATGCATAAAACCCCTAGCATATCATCAAATAGCTCAAAGACATTACAATGACCTATTATACAAAGATGAAGAAAAAGACAAAGTGCCCTATTGGGCCAGCATCCATAAGAAAAGGAAAGTTCCCAAAGGATATCATCCAAGCCATGTAACATAAGGTGGTGTGGTAAAAGGATGTCCAGACATAGTGGAAGACAGGGGTGATATTATCCGTGGGTGCCTTTGTAGGAGGCGAGTTGTACCTATCACGGATGCAATTCTTTCCAAGCCCTTTATTGCCTTTATTCTTTCTTTTATTCATTGTTTTTTCTTTCTTTTTATTTCAAGGTCTAACTAGAGGACACTGCCTTGGCGTGGTGGCCAGAGCTGACAGTGTTACCCACAAGTACTTTCACAGAGATGATAAGGTTGGCTCGTGATGAGACCCCCTTTCCCTTGGCCATGCAACCAAAGGTCATTGTCCCGACGTGGTAACCAGATAATGGCAATGTCATACTGCTAGGTACCTATGAACATAATGGGTTGGCTCGTAATGAGACCCCCCATCCTCATGACTAGGTCTTGTTTTGTACATTTTCTTAGGGTCCCTCTTGTTTCTTATTGAGAGGATTTTCATTGCCTTCTCGGGGATCCCTGGGCGAGGCATCTCTAGGTTTTATTTTATGGCTTTTATCTCTTACGAGCTGCTTTTACCCCCTAGGCCTTTAGCCCCTTCTTCCCACAATATAAAGTGTAACCCCACAAATAGGTCATCCTAATGTCCGGACTAGGGGAATGGGATAGATGGATGGGAGATAAGATTTAAAATGATAATATGGTGGGAGCGGACGATGGCTCTTCAAAATCCCCTCTGGTGGCTAACCAAAACCTATGAATACAAGCTTGCTAGGGCACCCCATTAATTCCCCCAACCATGGTTAAGTGGGTTAGTGTAAGATCCAAGCAGTCATCAGAAATGTAAGGAATCTGATGCATATATCTGAAAGTTATAATGATCAAACATGACACATACCATGATACCTGGACCAATTACCTCATGGAGCAAGAGTCTTCTCCGATGCAAGTCCAAGCCGAAGGTGATGGATGTTGTTGTTGTTGACAGGACAAGTCTGATGAAGAAGAAGAAACATGGGCCCTTCAGGGCCATGCTCAGGTCAATCCTGCTCTCGGTACTCCATGTCTAGGACCTGTGGACCTCGAGACATGATCTCCTAGTTATCCCTAGAAATCGGGGATAACACACCCTTAGTCAATTTATCCACCACCACCATGATGGAATCATGTTACTTCATTGTTATGGGTAGCTTAGTAATAAAATCAATTGTAACCACTTCTCATTTCCACTCAAGAATGGGCAATGGCTATAGCAGCTCAACTGGATGTTTATATTTAGTCTTCACCTTTTGGCACTCTAAACACCCAACGATATAATTAGCCACTTCTTTCTTCATTTCGGGCCAAGAGTATTGGCTTCTTACAATCGTAATTGATTTTTGATATCTTGGGTGTCCAGCATATGGCACATTGTGCATTTCTACCTGCACTATATTTTTCAACTCTCTGTAATTTGGCACATACACTTTTCCTATGTACATGAGGATTCCATTCTCTTACAACTCATAATACTTAAATTTATGTTGCAAATTGCATTGTTGTAATGCTCATTTTATTTTCAATTAGTGCTTATCTAAATTTGTTGCTTCTAAAACCATGTCTTCTAAATAAGATATTTCCATGTTGATGGTTGTGGCATGCACTTCATGTGCTCTCTCGTGGAGTGCATCAACCACCTGATTTTCTTTTCCTTTTATGTGTTTAATTTCAAAGTCATATTCACTAATATGTTATAGCTACCTAGTTTACCTAGCATTCAATGTGGCTTGTCCAAACAAATGTTTCAGACCATAGTGGTCTGTCCTTAGCTCAAATGTTCTTCCCATGAGGAAATGTCTCCACATTTTTAGAGCATGAACAATGAATGATAATTCCAAGTCATGTGTAGCATAATTCCTCTCATTCTCTTCTAATTTTCGGGACTTGTGGCACACAACATGATCCTTTTGAGTGAGGACTCCACTGAGCCCCTCATTTCATGCATCAGTGCAAACCACAAAATCTTCATCCGGATCTACAATCTTTAAGATTGACACACTTGTGAAAATGTTTTTCAGTTGCTGAAAGCTCTCTTCACACTTAGAAGTCCATTCAAATTTCACCTCCTTCTTTTGCAAAGAAGTGACTGGGCTTGTAATCTTTTAGAATCCTTTCATGAATCTTCGATAATAACATGCAAGAACCATGAATGATATGACCTTTTTCAGATTTCTTAGCGCTAGCCATCCTTTAACAACCTCTATCTTCTTGGGATCAACTGCTATCCCATCTACCGAAATAATGTGCCCCAAATAATGAATCTACGTTTGATAAAAGATGCACTTGCTTAGCTTGGCATACAACTTGTGTTCTCTTAAAACTTGCATCACCATTCTTAAATGTTGCTCATGTTCTTCTTCTATTTTTTCGTAGATCAGTATATCATCTAGGAACACAATTACAAACTTGTCTAGGTATTCCTTGAACACTCCATTCATTAGGCACATGAAAACAACTAGGGCATTTGATAGCCCAAATGGAACTACCATAAATTCATAATGCCCATATCTTGTTATGAATGTTGTCTTGTTGATATATTATTCCTTTATCCTCACTTGATGATAATCCAACTTCAAGTCAATCTTGAAAAAGATTCTTGCACCTTTCAATTGATTGAATAGATCATCAATCCTTGGCAAAGGATATTTGTTATTTACGGTGACCTTATTTAGCTATCTAAAATCAATACACAGCCTTAAGGTTTCGTCTGTATTCTTCATAAAAAGTATTGGGGCTCCCCAAGGTGACACACTTGGGCATATATACCCTTTCTTTAACAGTTCTTCAAGTTGCATCTACACCTCTTCAATTCGAGTGTGCCCATTCTATAAGGTGTCTTGGACACTCAGGCATCTCCTCGCACCAAATCAATAGAGAAATCATTATCTCTCTTTATAGGAAGTCTTGATATTTCCCCAAAAACATATTCAAATCCCTCGAGACTGTCTGATCTTCAATACTTGGCATTTTGTCTCTAGCTGCCTCTTCCATATGGGTTGCAAAAATCCAACATCCCTTGAACTGAAAATCTTTTTAGTTGCATGGATGAAATTTCTCTAACAATTACAGCTCTTGGAATGCCTTGAACCTTGCTTTGATTCCCTTCTTCATCAAGACAAGTGATTGTCTTGTTTGTAACAGTCTAGGAAAACATGGTGTTTTTCCAACCAATATATGCCAATTAGACAATCATATGAACCTAATGGTATGATGTTCACATCCACCTTTGTGTTGAGTCCATTCATGTCTATTGAGCAATATTTAACTAGCTTATTGATTTTCCTCTTAGCCCCTATGGCTAACTAAACTAACCAAGATTTCTTATGATTACTCCTTTGTAAGTGAAATCTTTCAAAAATGTTAGGATTTATGTAACTATGACTAGCTCTAGAATCAATTAAAATTCCTATGGGTTGGTTATCAATCTTACCTTCCACTTCAATCATAGGGGATTGATATCATGCTTGCTTTTTTTCCAAGGCTACATAAATCCTTGGCATGTTTCCTCCCATGTCTTCAACTATTTCAGCCTCCTAAATTTTGTGGAAAGTCCTCATTCTTTCTACTTTGTGAGGGAAATCCTTATACAAGTGATTTCCATCACATTCCCAACATTGTACAAGTTGTCACCTTGGATTGTTCCCAAATGAATTTTCCATCCTAGGCTCATTTTGGATTGATTATCTTTGTTGATTTTCTTGTCAGCCGCTCTTGAAAAAGGTGGCTTAAAACCTTTCAACCTTTGATCCCTCTTTCCTTTCATCTTTTCATTCCAAGCTTTTTGGAAGATTGACCTCTCTTTGCCCTGCTTATAAAGATGTTTGGTTCTTTTTATGGCCTCCTCCGAAGTCTCGGGGTTATCATAGTGTATCTTGTCACTATAGAAGAAAGGTAATCCACTCAGAAACCTTTGGATTTTGACCTTTTCATCCTTTATGAAGCCAACATACTTTAGCAACTCAAAGAACCTCTTCTCATATTCATCCATTGTCATGCTTCTCAGCTTGAGTTCAAAGAAATCTTTCCTCTTCCTTTCATAGTAATGCTCTGACAAATATTTCTCATGGAATTATCCTTTGAACTGCTTCCATGAGACCTTCTTCTCATCAAGGTGTTTGGCTTGTTAAGTTGACTGCATTACATGGCTACCTTTCCTTGCAAGTGGTAGGTTGTAATTCTTGTTTCTACCTTTGAGGGATAATCATGCAGTTGGAAATATTTCCTCATTTCCAACAACCAAGCCTCATCCTCTTCTCCCTTCTTGTGCTCACCATTGAAAGTTGGTGGCTTGATTTTCCCGAGTTCATCTTGAAAAATGTCTAACTCAAGCCTTCTTCTAAGCCTCTTGACAAGAGACACACTTGGGTTTCTCCTTGGCCCTGAACTTGCATGAGCTCTTATAGTTGATTGCTTTGAGGAATGATGGTGTCTGCTCAAGCTTCTTGATTGCATGTCATTCCCATGCACATCCCTTATGTTGTGGGATTGAGATGATTCCACTTGCCTAGTACTATTTGTTTGCATATAGCTAGAGTCCTTGTTGACTTGCCTATGCAACATATTCAGAATATGTAGCAACTCCTTCTGAACTTTCATTATCTTCTCATTATATACCCTATAGCTCTGCATTTCCCTATGTAAGCTTCTCATAGTCATAGGATCATCTCTGCCTCTTCTTTCATTGGACTTTGTCACAATATTTTCCATGCTGACATGTAGACCTTTGAATTCCTCCTCATGGTTGTAAGATCCATGTGCATCTTCCATAACTCCAGTCCTCATATAAGAACCAATATTTCCACCTTACCTCTCTTGTGCACCTTTCTCCCTACTACAAAATAATCTCAAACACCAACTTTGGCCACCTATAGAGGTTTTTTTCTGAACCAAGGAAACTTGTGTATGAGACACTGATAATACTATTGATAATTGAATCCACAACAACTCTCATAGTATCAAATAAATGCTCTAGTCAAAATCTGCAACAATCTGGAAATGACAACTTTGTCATTTTTGAACTTTCTCCCGACTTGGAAATTTTAGCCATGTTTAAGCACCCTTACACCAAATCCTTTGGAATTTTAACAAAAACCCCATTAGGTATCTCCGTGCCTATATTTTGAACGATCTATCAAAATTTCACCTTTATTTGGGCTCTAAGCTGGTAGTTACGACCTGCAAAAGTTTTGATTGTTTTCCCATTTTTAGCCTTGTATGTTACATGTGTCTTCTTCCTAATCCTATGCAGTTTCAGGTACTTAGCCCATGGTTGTCTTCTATGTTCCATGGGATTTCCATGGACTACTCCTGTGCCTAAAACTAACTTCTAAGCAAGGATTTATGCCCTCTGGAAATAAATTGGTATTGAAATTATGCCTTGTACTGTTTCAGTTGTAACTTTCTCATACGAGCTTTGTTTGACGCCCGAAATAACTCGTTGGAAATCTCTCATTGAGCTCTTTCATTTAAGCTACAAAAATATCTATGTACATAGTTCTCTAGATTTTAGACCCCTAAAAATGTTGTTTAGGTGATCCAGATGGATATCGGTGGCTACCCACCTTTTCCAACTGGCTTAAAACAATTTTCTGGCAATTCTGGTAATTCACTATTTTTAGCAGTTTTCACTTCCGGAGCCGTTTTGAGGCCCTAAACGATGTTTTTTGGGAAAACAAATTTGCACTATCGAGGTTCCTAAAATGAATACCCTTGATTATACCTTTCCAATGGGCTAGCATATACCTAAAATAGAGATCGTATGCAAAAGTTACGACCCCGGGAAGTTGTTGTACTAACTTACCTAAACGGGGCCCACGTGACTTTTGGCGCTTCATCACCTAGGGTTAGGTTTTTGGATGTCTAGGGTTTTTGAAATTCCTGCTTATTGTAAAAATACATTTAGAGCCTCATTGTAATCATCTTCTTGCGAATGAGCGCAACAATCACATCTCTTCTTAGAGATAAGCCGCCACCATTCCAGCAAGCTTGTTTCCGTTGCATTTTACAGTTTTCAGCTTATTTCGTTATTGAGTAGAAAACCAGTTTTAATGTATCTCTGTTATTTTGTGTTAAGCATTTGCTAATAATCTGTATTCATTTCGTTCTGCTCATAAAATCCAGATCAGTGGTATCAGAGCGGTCTGCTCCTTGTCGTCTTGATGCATGTCCCCAGTGAGGTCAGAGTACAAAGAGTTGGGTCTCGAGCTTGTTTCTCTTGAGGAGAAAATCTCTTGCATGCCCAAGCGACCTCTCATGGCAAGAGAAAAGAAATATGATGGGACATGATATCCTTTCAAACTATTGATTCAGGAAGCCCTCATGCAACAGAGGAACAAGATGATGGATAGTTTTGCGCAAATCATTCGGCGGCTACCAACAAGCGATGCATCTTCTTCGAACGGAGGCGCCGCCCCCTTCAAGGTACAAATAAACTTTGATATTCCTATATTTGAAGGTCAGATAGATGCGGATGTTGTAGACAAGTGGTTGAATCTACTAGAAGGGTATGTTTCTTTCCATAACTTTTCGAATAGAGAAAAGATTACTTTTGCGCTCCTCAAAGTCGTTCCCCATGTCAAAGATTGGTGGGAAACTTTCTATGAGAAAAAGGAAACAGAGGAACCCTCATTATTTTCAGTCACGACCACCTGGGAATCCTTCAGGGATGCTATTAAGGAACAATACTAACCTGTCAGAAGTTATGATGACCTGTATACCAAATGGACCACACTGTGGAAAGAAAGAGACCAAGCAGTGCCAGATTTCACAAATATCTTCCATACCTTTTCTCACCAAGCTGGGTATCAAATATTTGGAGCGACATCTGGTGCTCAAGTATCGCGGTGCTCTGCATAGATAAATTCAGACCGAAATGGAATTTCTGGACATCTCATCCTTGGGCGCGACCTACAGATATGTCATCAAAATCGAGTAGAAGCTCAAACAAAATACGCGACTATTTGGGCCTGGGAACCCCTCACAACAAAATCTAGGAAAGGGCAGCCTTAACCCACAGAACAAAGGACAGAGAAAATATGGACAGTATAAGGACAACAAGTCCAAGCTGCAAGCAAAGAAGGACACCAAAAAGACAAAGAAAGATACCGGGAAGTGGTGCGACTTTCATAAGATCCCTTAGCATAACACTGCTGATTGTCGCTCAAAGCAATCGTTGGTGGCCGAAGTGAAAGCCTCTAAATCAGATGTGGATTCTGAATCTGAGCCAGAACCATAAAGGGGAAGACAAATTATTGATGCGAAACCCAGTGCCATCATTTCTACCACCAAGCTCCAACCTGGTGAATTAGACGAGCCAAAAGAAGGAGAGCGCCTCTTCCATTCACAGATGTGGGTAAAAGGCACCCACTACACTTCATCATTGATAACGGTAGCCAGAAGAAACTCATCTCAGCAAAGGTCGTCAAGCGGCTGGCCCTACCAATAATGTCACACCTACAACCCTACACCATTGGATGGCTCCGCTAAGGAAGAGATCTCCGCGTCAGCCAACAATGTCGAATGTCATATGGCAGCAAGCCCTTCAAAGAAGAAGTATTGTGTGATGTTGCTCCTCTCTAAGTTTGTGATGTTCTTTTGGGCCAACCTTATTTATGGAAACACCATGCTGTATATGAGTCTAGGCCTTGTAGTGTTATTATTACTTTGAACATGAAATTGTACAGGATACCTGAGGCAGTCCCACCTAGTGCTATTTCCTTGATCTCTACTAAGCAATGCAGGAAGGTCACCTCTCAGACGGGGAAGTTTGTATTTTTCGTGATTCACTCTCAGAATAACCGAAATATTACAACCACATCTAGGGTCTCTGTGACTGACCTCTCCACACAGTAGAAGAAAGTAGAGAAGGTCGTGGAAGAATACTTAGATATCTTCTCCTCACCTACATGGGTACCTCTGCACTGCCAGGTGAAGCACCCCATCGATCTGACCCCCGACGCACCATTTCCCAATGGGCCAGTCTATCACTGCTCTTTGTTAGAGAATCAAGAGATCAAGTGATAGATCCAAGAACTTCTTCACAAGGGGCAGATCTGTCCCAACTCATCACCTTGAGAGAGCCCAATCCTATTGGTATAGAAGAAAGATGGAACCTGGCAACTCTGTATTGATTATCGGGCTCTGAATAAAATCACAGTCAGAAACCAGTAACCAATTCCCGGAATCGACAACCTCCTTGATCAACTCACAGGGGCCAAATACTTTAGTAAGATTGATTTGAAGTCTGGCTATCACCAAGTCCCGATAGAACAGACAGATGTATGGAAGACCACCTTCAAGTCAAAGGTGGGTATTTTTGAATGGTTGGTCATGCCCTTTGGTTTGAAAATGCTCCAACCACTTTCATGAGGATGATGGAAGATATCCCACGAACATTCACTAATACTTTTGTAGTGGTGTATCAGGATGACATTCTAATTTACAACAAGACTTGGGTCGAACACTTGCAGCATATTCAACAGGTTCTACACACCCTGCGGCAGCACAAGCTATACGCTAACTTGGAAAAATGCTCCTTCGGGATGGATAGGGTCCATTACCTGGGATACATCATTGATCGGCATGGCGTACATGTGGATCCAACCAAGATCCAAGTCATCCGTCACTGGCCAGCCCCAACCACACTCACGGAGCTTCTTGGGCCTTGCCAATTTCTACTGCAGGTTTGTGTTGGGATTCTCCCATATTGCATGGTCCCTTAGCCAAATCGACAGGGGTGGTGGTAAGGCAAAATTTGTGTGGGGTCGGTCCCAACAACAAGCGTTCGATGATTTGAAGCAATGCTTATGCTCATCCCCAGTACTTTCACTACCAGACCTGCAACATCCATTTGAGATCGAGACATATGCTTCAGACTATGTTGTGGGCGCCGTTCTCACTCAGCACGACCACCCCATGGCCTATCATAGTGAGACACTGTCATATACTATCCGTAAGTACCCTACTTACGACAAAGAAATGTACTCCATTGTGCAAGCCTGCCGCCAATGGAGACATTACATTCTTGGGAAGGAGACATTCATCCACACTGATCATAAGCCACTGCAGTTCATGCAGACACAGGGAAAATTGTAGAATGACCGCCATCAAAAGTGGTCCACATACTTGCAAAAATTCCACCTCAACATCAAGTATAAAACAGGAAGTACCAATCGCGTCGCTGATTGCCTCAGTAGACCGCCAGTCGCGACACTCACCACGGTGCCAAACTCTTGTGGCCACAAGACCTCTGGATGGCCCCAACTCTATGAGACAGACCCTGACTTCACCACCACCTACCAAATGTTGGGTGCAAATGCAGTTGTCGATAATTTCCATCTTCAGGATGGGTTGTTGTGTTGTCTGAGCCATATATGTGTTCCATCAAGAAAGCGAGCGAAGCTGATCTGGGAATCCCACTACAATCGGGTGGCATGACACTTCGGTGTCAAAAAGACAGTGGTGATGCTACATAAACATTTTTACTAGCCGAAACTTCGACAGGAGGTCAACAAGTATATCAGGTCCTGCACTATTTCCAAACCGACCACTAAGAAACAGGGCTTGTACACCCCTCTTGCTACTCTTGACAGGCCATGGGAATCCATTTCAATGGACTACATGTCAGGCCTCCCTTCCACCAAGCGGGGAAATGATTGTGTTTTTGTGGTTGTTAATCGCTTTTCTAAGATGGTGATTCTGGTTCCTGCAAGAAGAGCATCACAACAAAGGCCACTACCAAGCTATTCTTTGAATGAGTTTGGGTACATTTTGGAATCCCACAAACCATTGTCTCAAATCGGGATAATCAATTTCTCAACACATTCTGGTCGAGCCTTTGGTCACTGCTGGACACCAAGCTCACGAAATCCATGACCTTCCACCCCCAAACAGATGGCCAAACTGAGGTTGTAAATCGAATGATTGTGCATATCCTTCGCATGTATAATTCAAAGCACCCCCGCACATGGGATGCGAGCCTTCCCTATGTCCAACATAGCTATAACCGAGCCCTGCATAGCTCAACCGGCCACAACCCCTTTCAGGTGGGGTTGGGATTCCAACCATTGGGTCCCATAGATGTTGCACTTCCCCTTACGGTCACCTCGACTGACTCATCTCCTACTCCAACTGAAGCTGACAAAGCCACTTAGTTCATTGATCATATCTAGCACATCTGCCAACAGGTTCAAGATATCCTACAAAAGTCCAATGACAAGTACAAACAATGCCATGATCAACATTGGGTGCCACATACGTTTCAGGTGGGCGACAAAGTTTGGTTGCCCTTGCAAAAAGAACGCCTTATAGGACCCCATCGGAAGCTTCGCCCACTCCATTATGGGTCGTACACTATCACCAAGGCTGTGGGGGATAATGATTTTGAGCTCAACATTCCTCCTTTCCTTGGCCTGCACCCAGTGTTCAACGTGGATCTCCTTCGCCCTTATTTTCCACCATTATTAGACACCTCAGAAGTAGCAGAACAACTAACACCAAAAGAGCTCAACCTCGACTACATACAATAGGAATCCAATGATCATATTGTGGACACATGGATCAAGGGCACTCAACAACAAAGGATCTAGCTTTATCGAGTCGTCAAAGAAGGGCAGTTTCTGCACCAGGGCAAGTGGCTCACCTGGGGCCAAATTCAACAGAAATTTCCTCATCTAATGGGGGACCTCAACACAATGGAGACCATTTCTTCCTAAGGAGGGAGGATTTATCCATATGGATATCGGTGGCCACCCACCTTTTCCAACTGGCTCAAAACAATTTTTTGACAATTTTAGTAACTTACTATTTTTAGTAGTTTTCACTTTCGGAGATGTTTTGAGGCCCTAAACGATGTTTTTTGGGAAAAAAGGTTTGAAATATTTAAGGTTTTTCAATATTTTACATAAAATGAATCTCCTCGATGATACCTTTCCAACGGGCTATCATACGCCTAAAACGGAGATCGTATGCAAAAGTTACGACCCCGGGAAGTTGATGTACTAACTTACCCAAACGGGGTCCACATGACTTTTGGCACTTCATCTCCCAAGGTTAGGTTTTTGGATGTCTAGGGTTTTTGACATTCCTGCTTATTGTAAAAAATCCTTCAGAGCCTCATTGTAATCATCTTCTTGCGAATGAGCATAGTCGTCACATCTCTTCTCAGAGATAAGTCGCCATCATTCCAACAAGCTTGTTTCCACTGCATTTTACAGTTTTCAGCTTATTTCGTTATTGAGTAGAAAACCAGTTTTACTGTATCTCTTTTATTTTGTGTTAAGCATCTGTTAATAATCTGTATTCATTTCATTCTACTCATAAAATCTGGATCATTAGGCCCTCAAAATCCATCTGCAAGTTTAAGACCAATCTGAAATTTTTTGCAGAAAATCACTGATATACCGCTTTAACAGCTCGTCAAATAAACTTGTGCATGATCTTTGATGATCTGGATGACATGGCATGGAATGTGTCTGTTGATTCCATGTGTATTTCCTTCATTCGACCATGTCATCATCCGTCAATATCTTTCATTGACCATCTGCCATACCTCTTGCAATCCTATCGAAAACACCTTTTCAGACCTTTCCCATCATAAGGTTCAATTTACCTGATACATGGATTCTCTCGAAGTCTACAATTTGCAACACTATCAGACTCACCTATTGGGAAATTCCCATTGGAATGGAACTTTTTTTCACACAAACTCTTTCCAAGTCCGAAGCCCGAATCCTGTCGAACTCATTCATTTAGAAAGTTTTCTCAACTTAAGCCTTCCGACAACGTTCTCCCGAACAAACCCTCCCGACCCCAATCTTCCATGGACGATCAGGATCTACCTCGACACCCATTACATGGTCAAGATTTATCCCCAAATATTTGACCTTTACCTTTACCAAAAGTTGTTGCAGTCCCACCTGTATCCGACTGCCACGTGGCACTCTCTAATTCACCTGCCCTTGTTGATGTGTCCTCCGACATGGCGTACTGACATGGCAAGATGAAGTGGAATTGTCTTCCACCCTAGGCCCTTCTAGAAAAACATGCTCATCTGATATATCATATAGTCAACAATCATTTCAACCAACTATCTTGATCATCGCGGTTTCCCAAGTTGCACGACAATTACCTCAGTCAGCCAGTCTCCTTCGAAAACAAAACAATACCACTAGAATTTTTGAATGGATACTTCTTATGCCACTTTTTCAAAGGATCTAACTATTGAAATCTCTCACATCCGACAGTCCATATATTCATGGAAATTACAACTACTCAACCTTTAACTCGGTCAGGCGAACTTCATCGAAACATGAAATTATCCCCAAACTTCCCAAATGAGTCTTTCCGAAAACAATTTCTCCACAAGATCTGATGGTTGAGAGCTATGTCCATCAATGACTCTCATTTTTTCAGGCTCGTTCCATCGAGCTCCTTCCTTTGGACCTAACCTCATGCCTCACCTTAGGATTTTTTTGAAACCTGATTTCTAAAAGCTTTCCAGGAACACCCTTTTTGGACTTTGTGACTGATCTCAACTATTGATTCTTGAGGTCAAATTAATCTAGGTCGTCGCTTCACTTAAACTTCACAATTTCCATGAAAACACATAATTTCATTGTGTGGGATGGATTTTAACTCTACAACCTACAAATCGATGCCATAAATCTTCCCCTTGATGGTTTTGAAGCAATTTTAACTCGAATATACCCATAAATTTGGGGATTTCACTCTGGTTCACCATTTTCCCCCAAATTCGCCATAGAACGAAATCTGCAACAACGAATTTTACCAATTCACATTCGTTGTTGGCCCATACAAGCTCTGTTTTGAACCTTGAGCTTTGATACCAATATGTAACATACCCTAGCCCAACTGAGGAACATTACTTGCAGAAATACACATAAAATTGAATTTTTTTGCTAACTAACCATATAGCCTACCAGCTACATGATCCAGATTTAGGAGCGGAACAAACTGATTAACAGACTGAATACGATAAACACAGAGATATGAAAAATAACACAAATATCCAGTGAACAATGTCTTCTATTAAATAATGAAATAGGTTGAAACTGTAAAACTGCAGAACTGAAACACTTGCTTGAATGGTGGGAGCTATCTCTGAGAAAAGATGTGGCTGCTACGCGCATATGTATGAGAGAATGGATTACAATGAGGCTCCATAGGCCTTTTTGATATTAGTCATGAATGCCAAAACCCTAGACATCCAAAAACCTAACCCTAGAAGGTGAAACATTAAAAGTTACGTGGGCCCTATGGGTAAGTTGTTGTAATTTGGTACCTCAACTTCCAAGGGTCGTAACTTTTGCATACAACCTCCGTTTTAGGCGCGTGATAGCCCATTGGAAAGGTATTTCTGAGAGCTACACAAACTGTTATCAAAATTTGACTCCATCTATAGTTCGATTGTGGTGATCCAAAAAAAAAATGTTTAGGGCCCTAAAACGACCTTGGAATTACAACAAGATGTTTGACATGAAAAAAATACAAAATAAGCCAGTTGGATTAGGAGAGAGGCCACCCGTATCCACCTGGAGGATGTGTGGGGCTTCAGACAACCCCATAAGTGTAGAAATCACATTTACAAAGCAGTACAAAATAATGTGCTGAACAAAAAACAGACACGAGGAGCCAATTGGAATAGGTGGGTGGCCACCAATATCCACCAGGATCAATCCTCCCCCCTTAGGAAGCAATTGTTTCCATTGTGTTGAGTTCCCCCATCAGGTGAGGAAACTTCTACTAGATTTGGCCTCGGGTGAGCCACTTTCCTTGGTGTAGGAGTTTCCCTGCCTTGACAACCCGATAAAGCTGGATCCATTGTTGGTGAGTGCCCTTGACCTGTGTGTCCATGATATGATCAGTGGATGCTTGTTCCATGTAGTTAGGGTTGAGCTATGTTGGTGTCAGTTGTTCTACGATCTCGGAGGTGTCCAATAATGGGGGAAAGTATGGTCGAAAGAGGTCCACATTGAATACTGGATGCATACCAAGGAAGGGTGGAGTGTTGAGCTCAAAATCATTGCTACCCATAGCCTTGGTGATAGTGTAAGGCCCATAACGAAGTGGGCAAAGCTTTTGATGGGGCCCAGTGAGACGCTCCTTCTGCAAATGTAACCAGACTTTGTCGCCAACCTGAAACTGGTGTGGTGCCCTGTGTTGATCATGGCGCTGTGTTAGGTAGCTAGAAAGGTAGTTGGGGGGGGGGGGCATAATGATAATAGTGGAGGCCATTCAATGTAAGGTGGACTAGGTCCACTATATTATTAAATAAGGCCCACTATGATAATTAGATATAATAAATAGGTAGTTAGATATAATAAATGTAAGAGGACATCTTAGAAGGTTCTACTTCTAGAAGATTCCTCCTCTAGAATGTTCTTAGGTGATGGTAGCACTATATAAAGGGGTTTAAGAAATGTAATGGGATATGAAGAAAAATATTATATTTGGAGTTGAAGCTCATTAAGAGGTTGCCCCCTCGAAGAGGCAAGTGACCAGGAGAGGATCCCTTCCATAATAGGATCCATTGTATGGTGTTGCCCTACCCCAAGGGTTTTATATAATAAAGTGGTGGTTTTATATATTTTTCTATGAATCTTTGTGGTGTATACATATGCAATTATTTGGTTCATAACAAGTTGTTTCAGAGCACTTTTCTTGGCCGGAAGTGTGGGCAAATATTTTTATTTTTGCAGATTTATTTTTTCGAAAAAAAAGAGGGCAGCGACATTACGAACGATTTCTGTATGTTTTGGTGAAAATTTTGAAATAGTTGGTTGTATATATGAGTTCCTCTCAGAAAAACACCCAATTTTAAAAAAAAATCATCTGAAACAGAGTCCTGGAAGTCAAGTTATTTGCATCTGCAATTTTCAAGGTTTTT
>ML777499.1:1077493-1087510 GCA_009831015.1 Picea engelmannii
CAACCACGTGATTTTTCTGATTTCTGTAGCATCTGAGGTTGAATTTTTCAAAACAAATTGTAGATTTGAGTTACTCTCACAATTTCACCCAATTTAGAAAAAAATCATTCAAATCGGAGCTCTGGAAGTGAAGATATCGCTGATTTAAAATCAACTATTTTTTTGGGATTTTCGTGACAGCGACACGACTGCAGAGTTCATAACTTTTCATAGGGTGCTCAGATTGTTACTAGATCAATGCCATTGAATAAATTATTTTAAGAGATTTCTTTTGGTATATTTTATGTGGTGTTTCCAATGGCTATTTCCTCTCAAACTCTCGAATAAATTCTACAGATGACTTAAGCATTCAAAGCCCAATTGTATGACACATTATGTGACACATTTCATGACCTTGCGGATGACATCAATGCTAGTTTTTGTAGTATTCAAGATTCATTGGATATCATTCAAGAGATATTTCTTATGGCAGACATCTCGAATGAATATAATCAAGAAATATATGCTTAGTATGATTTTGAGGCCGATTGTGATGATTGGTATATGGATAATTGTCATTTCTGGGATGACAACCACTTCCATCTTTTATTTGATGACTCTACTCCACCTTCTGTAGAGAAAATCAATGCGACATATCATGAGCTAGTTATGATTACCAGTGTCCAGCTTGCATATTCTACAACGATATTTTTCCTTCCAGATTCAACTTTGACCCTTTCCCACTATGTGGATGGATATTCTTATTTGGATACACATGATAGGTGTCAGTATTGGGAGCATCATTTTCAGTTGGTTATTGGGTGTCGATATATTCGATGGGACCCTAGTTTACAATGGTGGTTGGACTACTTTATCATGGTGGCTTCCATTTCTCAATGGGACCCTGGTTCTCTAGTATACTTCAGCACTATGGTCCACACTTATCCATGGGAACCTAGTTCTCTAGTCTACTTCAACACTATGGTCCACACTTATCCATGGGACCCTGGTATAGGGTTGTACATCAAGTGTTGAGGACAATGCTTTCATAAGGGGATGGAATGTTAGGTAGCTATAGAGGTAGTGGGGGGCCCCATAGGGCCCATAATGATAACAGTGGAGGCCATTCAATGTAAGGTGGACTAGGTCCACGATATAATTAAATAAGACCCACTATGATAGTTATATATAATAAATGGGTATTTAGATATAATAAATGTAAGAGGACTTCTTAGAAGGTTCTATTTCTAGAAGATTCCTCCTCCAAAATGTTCTTAGGTGATGGTAGCACTATATAAAGGGGTTCAAGCAATGTAATGGGATATGAAGATAAATATTGTATTTGGAGCTGGAGCTCATTAGGAGGTTTCCCCCTCGAAGAGGCAAGTGAACAAGAGAGGATCCCTTCCATAATATGATCCATTGTATGGTGTTGCCCTACCCCAAGGGTTTTGATATAATAAAGTGGTGGTTTTCTATATTGTTCTATGAATCTTTGTGGTATTTATGTATGCAAGTATTTGGTTCATAACATGATGCTTGTACTTAGCATTGGATTTCTACAAAATCTCCTGGACCTGTTGGCAGATGTGCTGAATCCGCTCCATGAATCTGGTGACTTTGTCGATCGTAGATTGATCAGGGGAAGAGTCTGTATGTGTGATGGCAAGAGGAAGTGCAACATCAATGGGTCCCAAGGGTTGGAATTCTAGGCCCACTTTAAATGGGCTATGGTTGGTGGAACTATGGAGAGTCCTGTTATATCTGTGTTGGACATATGGGAGACTCTCGTCCCATGTATGTGGATGCTTAGAATTGTACATGCATAAGATGTGCACAATCATCTGATTGACGACCTCTGTTTGGCCATCAGTTTGGGGGTGGAAAGCAGTGGATTTTGTGAGCTTGGTGTCCAACAGAGACCAGAGACTCTACCAAAAGGTGTTGATGAATCTTTTGTCTTGTTTGGAGATGATGGTGTGTGGTATCCCAAAGTGGACCCACACTCGTTCTAAGAAGATCTTGGTAGTATCTGTCGTTGTGAAATTCTTCTTATAAGTTGTGAGGATGGCCATCTTGGAAAACCGATCAACGACCATGAACACACAGTTGTTTCCTTGCTTGGTGGACGACAAACCAGACATGTAGTCCATTGATATGGATTCCTAAGGCTTCTCCGAAATGGGAAGAGGTGTGTATAAGCCTTGCTTCTTGATGGCAGGCTTGGCAATGGCACATGAAATGCAAGATCTGATATATTTTCTGACGTCCTATCGAAGTTTCGGCCAATAAAAATGTTTCTAAAGAATGACCACAGTTTTCTCTACGCCAAAATGTCCTGCCACCCGACTGTAGTGGGCTTCCCAAATCAGCTTTGTATGCTTGCTTGTAGGAACACAGAGATGGCCCAGGTGGCATAAGAGTATGTCTTGAGTGTGAAAATCAATGACAATTGTGCTTGTACCCAAGAGTTGATATGTGGTGGCGAAGTCTGGATCTTGTTGATAAAGTTGGGGCCACTCAGATGCTTTATGTCCATAAGAATGGAGCACATTGGTGAGTGCAACCATAAGAGGTCGACTGAGGCAGTCAGTGGCACGATTGGAGATACCTATCTTATACTTGATGTTGATATGGAACTGTTGCAGGTAGGTGGACCACTTCTGATGGTGGTCGTTCTGCAATTTCCCTTGTGTCTGTATGAAATGCAGAGGCTTGTGATCAATGTGTATGATTGTCTCTTTCCCTAGAATGTAATGTTTCCATTGACGATGGGATTGTACAATGGCATACATTTACTTTTCATAGGTGGGATATTTCTAGACAGTATCAGAGAGTGTCTCACTATGGTATGCCACCGGATGCTCGTGCCGAGTGAGAACTGCGCCCACAACATAATAAGATGCATCCATCTCAATCTTGAATGGTTGTTGCAGATCAGGCAAGGAGAGTACTGGAACTGAGCGCAAGTGATTCTTTAGATCATCGAATTCTCGTTGTTACTCAATCCCCCACACGAACTTGGCCTTGTCACTGCCCTTGGTCACCTGGCTGAGGGCCCATGCAATATGGGAGAATCACAACACAAACCGGCGGTAGAAGTTGGCTAGTTCCAAAAAGCTTTGAAGCTCGATCGGTGTGGTCGAGGCTGGCCAGTCATGGATGACTTGGATCTTAGCTGGATCAACATGTACCCCATGCTCATCAACAATGTAGCCTAAGTATTGGACCCTGTTCATGCCAAAAGAGCATTTTTCCAAGTTGGCATAAAGCTTGTGTTGTTGCAGAGTGCTCAAAACCTGCTGAATATGATGCATGTGCTCCTCCCATGTTTTGTTGAAGATGAGGATGTCATCCAATTATACTACCACAAAGGAGTTGGTGAAGGGTCTCAATACATCATCCATCAACCTCATGAAAGTGTCTTGTGCATTTTTTAATCCTAAGGGCATGACTAGCCACTCATAGAGACCTTCTTCAGACTTGAAGGTTGATTTCCATACATCAGTTGGTTCAATGGGAACCTGGTGGTAGCCAGACTTTAGGTCAATCTTCCTGAATAACTTTCCCCCCTTGAGTTGGTCAAGTAGCTCATCAATCCTGTGAATGGGGTAGCAGTTCCTGACTGTGATTTTGTTTAAGGCTTTGTAATCAATGCAGAGTCACAAAGTCTTGTCCTTCTTCTACACCGGTACAATCGGGCTTCTGCAAGGGGAGGAGTTGGGCATGATGTGCCCATTTTGAGGAAGCTCTTGGATATGACACCCGATTTCGTCATTCTCCATCAACGAGCATCGATAGACTGGTCCATTATGTAGAGGTGCGTTAGGGGTCAGATCAATTGGATGCTTGACTTGGCAGTGTGTCGGTACCCCTGTAGGTGAGGCGAAGATGTCTCTGTATTCTTCCATGATCCCGTCCACTTGCTTTTGTTGCAAAGAGAGGCATTGTGTAGAGGACATAGATGTGGATATTACCTTATTCTTACTATGAGCATGGATCATAAAGAATATGAACTTCCCAATCTGTGAAAGTACCTTACTGCATTGCTTAGCAGAGATTAAAGAAATGGTAGTAGGCGGCGCTACCTCTGGGATCCTACACAATTGTCTACCCAAAGTAATAATAACACTGCGGGGTCTAGACTTATACACAACATGACGCTTCCACAAATATGGTTGTCCTAAAAGAACATCACAAACTTCAAGGGGAGAAATATGACACAGTACCTCATCTTTGAAAGGCTTGATGTTGTAGGGAAGACAAAACTGCTGGTTGAGACGAAGATCTCTTCCTTGGCAAAGCCAGCCGATGGTGTAGGGTTGCGGGTGCGGTGTCGTTGGCAGGTCAAGCTGCTTGATGAACTCTGCTAAAATCAGGTTCTTCTGACTACCGTTGTCGATAATGAAATGAATTAGAGCCCCCTTGAGCCACGTCTGCGAGTGAAAGAGGCGTTTCACTTCCTCTGCTTCTTCTGGTTCGCTTGGCCGGACTTTGGTGGTAGTGACGGTGGCACTGGGTTTAACATTGATAATCTCCTTCCCTCCTTCAGGATTTGACTCAGAATCAAAATTGGCCTCTGACTCGGAAGCCTTCAGCTCGGCCACGCCGGACTGCTTGGAGCGAAATTCTTCGGTGTTGTGCCAAGGACTTTTATGGTACTCACACCATTTTCCCCTGTCCTTCTTTGTCTTCTCATTGCCCTTCTTGTGTTGCATCTTGGATTGGTTGTCCTGAGGGTGTTCGTTTCGCCTTGGTCCCTTACTATGTGGGTTGGGGCTTCCTTTGCCCTGCTTCGGTTGTGAGGGGTTTGTAGATCCAAACTCTCATCGTTTCTACTTAATTTTATGCTCGATCTTGATAGTGTATCTATAAGTCGTGCCCAATGAGGTGATGTCCAGGAACTCCATTTATGTTTGAATGTATCTATGCAAAAAACCATGGTATTTGAGCATCGGATGTCGCTCAGAGTCTTTGATACCCAATTTGGTGCGTAGGGTATGGAAAATATTGGTGAAATCTGGTACTATCTGGTCCCTTTCTTGACGTAGGGTGATCCATCTGGTGTACTAGTCCTCGTAGCTTCCAACATGGTAGTAATGTTCTTTAATGGAATTTCAGAAGGAATCCCATGTAGGGGCCACCACAAACATTGTAGATTCCTCCACGACCCTTTGCTCAGAGTAAGTATCCCACCAGTCTTTAACATGGGGAACGACCTTGAGGAGTGCAAAAGTGATTTTTTCCCTATTGGAAAAATTGTGGATCGAAAAATATCCTTCGAGTAGATTCAACCATTTATCTACAAAATCTGCATCTATCAGTCCTTCAAATAATGGAATATCAAAATTTATCTGTACCTTGAAGGGGGTTGCACGGCTACTTGATGAAGATGCTTCTCCCGTGGGAAACCTTCAAAGGATCTGCACGAAGTTGTCCATCATTTCGTTCCTTTGTCATGTGAGGGATTCCCTGAGCAACATTTTAATAGGATCTCTTGCTCCATCATATTTATTTTCGTCCCCCATGGGTTGTTTTTGGGCTCGGCACGGTTGATCTTGTAATGGCTCGATTGGTTTGAGTCCCAACTTCTTGTACCCAGATCGTGTCAAGGACATGCACGAAAAAAATTAAATGAAGAGCAGACCATTGTGATACCACTGATCCAGATTTAGGAGCAGAACGAACTGATTAACAGACTGGATACAATAAACATAGAGATATGAAGAATAACACAAATATCCAGTCAACATATCTTCTATTAAATAATGAAATAGGATGAAACTATGAAATTGCAGAACTGAAACACTTGCTCGAATGGTGGTAGTTATCTCTGAGAAGAGATGTGGCTGCTATGTGCATATGTCTGAGCAAAATGGATTACAACGAGGCTCCAGAGGACTTTTTGATATTACTCATGAATTCCAAAACCCCAAACATCCAAAAACCTAACCCTAGAAGGTGAAACGCCAAAAGTTATGTGGGCCCTATGGGTAAGTTGGTGTAATTTGGTACCTCAACTTCCAAGGGTCGTAACTTTTGCATACGACCTCTGTTTTAGGCACGTGATAGCCCGTTGGAAAGGTCTTTAAGAGAAATACACATTCCACCATAAAACTTTGACTATGTCTACAGTTTGACTTTGGAAATCCAAAAAAAACAATGTTTAGGGCCCCAAAACGGCCCTGGAAGTATAGCAAGATGTGCTGACATGAAAACATATGAAATAAGCCAGTTGGATTAGGTGAGAGGCCACCTGTATCCACATAGAGGATGTGTGGGGATTTAGACAACCCCATAAGTGTAGAACTCACAATTACAAAGTAGTACAAAAGAATGTGTTGAACAAAAAATAGACACGAGGAGCCAGTTAGAATAGGTGGGTGGCCACCAATATCCACCTGGATCACTACATGAATACACACACAGATTTAACCATTCTTATATCATTAATTTAAATGCAGCTATAACATGATGAATAAACATGAGTGCAACTAATTAAGTCCAAACACAACAACATATAAACCATTCACATACACAGGGTTAAACACAACAATTTAGCTCATAAAATAAACACTTATATTTTCTGAACAGTTGTGAAATTGGAGTCTTGGGACGAATGTTCCACCCAACCATAGACTTGTTGTTCTAGATATCGACAACAAGTCACCCCCGAGCCGGGGCTAGGAATCCACAAAAGAGGGTGCATATAACATCTCACTCGTAGCTCAGGTATCCCACAACCCATTGGTATTCTCCTACAACTATCTCGATTTCCATCAGCTCTCTTCCTCTTGACTTGCCCAACCCAAGGAATGTACCCCTTCACTACTCTCAATCCATTAGGAATCCCATTCATTTATCAGGGTCTCCCTGAAATAGCTAACCGAGAATCTCACTATTGAGCACTCAAGGAAACTCGTTGCTAGGAAAAACTAATAGTAAAACAACAACAATCACTTGTTATTACAATGCAACTCACACAGGAGTTCACTCTTCATGCCTGACAACCTAGTTCTTCTACAATCCTGACAAATTGTTTCTTCAGTCTTCAAAATCTCCAAAAAAAGCTACAGAATTCAACCTCCATTGTCGTTCTAGCTCTAGATCTCCTCTTTTCCTTGTTCTCCCCCTGATCATGCAAAAACATAATTGTCCAAAACTATTTGTTCTTCCCATACAAATTTCCTCTCTTTTACCCAAGCAAGTTGACTCTCACTCTCTCCAATGTTGATTGTACTTCAGCCCCAAGCTCCCAATAACTATGGGATGTAACTTCTCACTCCGACCCTCTTACATGTATTCAATGATTGGGCTCTCATACACTCAAACATAAAATAGAAGTTTTATACACAATGATATTAAATTCAGGAATGTGGGTTTGGAATAATACCCATAAATAATTTTCCCATGGACTCTTCTTAGACACTCCCTTCTCTTGTGGAAAACTCACCCCCCATCTCTGTCCATGTCCCCCAACAACTGGCATCACATTTTATTTATAAAAATTCAAAAAATACAATTCACATATTACATTGTTTGGTCATAGCTACATTCATATCTACATTATGAATTAATTAAACTGGGGATTATAGTGGGGATGTTACAAAAAACTAGTCATGTTAAAAGGGATTGGGATTATACTACCATTAGTTTCCTCCCCAAAAATGGTAGCTTATATACATGTTTTTGTTTCTTTTGTGGTAACAAATTAGCTAATTTGCACTTGTGTTATCAATATTATTTCAGTTTGGATAGGTGTAATCGAGAGGAATGTTAAGCATGGCCTTCATAGATCAAAAGCTTGTTGACTAGACAATTGTTACTAGTTACCAAAGGGGATCCAATAAATTATGTATATGAAGGGACATCGAAAGAACATGGACAATTGTAATGAATTCTATGAGATGTTCCATAAGAAAGCAAATTGTGGGATGAAGTAGAGTTTGGTTGATCAAAGTAGAAGAAGGTTAGTCTAGTTGGAGATGGGATGATTGAATGGGAAATTCGATTGAGGGATCAAAATTAATGAAGAGGTTGGATGGAGAGGAGAAGAAGGATTTTCATTTAGGAAATGAAGGCCTCGACTTTGATCACTAGGAGTGTTAGGCATTGTAAACACAACCATTTCAATGAGAAATCCTAGAGGTCATGCATATTTACATTTGTAGAAATTTGTTCGTAAAAAAACTCTTAGACCTACAATAAACAAAGTTTCTTCCTTTAGAGGGATCTCCTTAAAAATATTGTTGTATTTTGTGATGGATGTTATGTAATTGATTGTTCATTTATTATTTTTTTGTTACTTTATAAGAAAGGGAAAATAAGGATGCAATATTCACAAGACATGGTGGATTTTAGTTTAATGGCATCTGTGGTGAAAATACATTGGATTATTCTAACTTCCCCGTTGGAAAATAGATCAATGTGATATCATAACATACTTATTTTTTCTTGAGGAGTGTATGGTGAAAACTAGAATTGGACACATGTTAAGTAAAGAACCATTGTTGCATGGAATCACCCATATTCATGCTCCAATTCAAGTTGAGAAGGAACATGACCATGAGATCAATAAAGGTAAACCTAGAGTCATAAATTTTGGTATGTGAGTAGTAGGTATTGAAAACCTACTACAAGATTTGATTCGATCATCTACTGACAATATTAGACACAGAGGAGAGGAAACATCTAGTAGAGAAAGGGAGAAATCATAGAGTCCCAGGATGGATAGGGGAAAAACATTTCATTAAGAAGATGACCCTCTTACTTCTAGAATCCCTTTTAGAGTTGATACTAAAGTGAAAATAAAGTGTTACGATGGTTAGATGGTCCCTAATAGACTGAATAATTGGTTGAGGTGGCTAGTATCTTATTTCAATTTCTATGGGTTCATTCACATGGAAAACATGTGTTCAACTTGACTAAAGATGGAGGGATATGCACTACTATGGTGGGAAATTCTATGTCAAGAAAGATTTCTTATCAAGGAGGAGCAATTTGCATACTAGGAGGAGTTCAAGACAGTTTTTAAGAACCAATTCTATACTATGGAGTATGGAGAATGTAACAGATAACCAAATATGCAATTGCAATAATATATATAAAATATGAATAATTGATAAAAATATATGATGATGATTACAGTTGAGAATGAGGGCTTGTTATATACCCACACAGGGGTGCCCTTTCACCACTAGACATGTCTTTTTGAGAACATGTCCTTTCATTATTAATAATTACTATTTACTAATTAATTATTATGTTATGAACATCTTATTTATATATATTATGTTCATAACATTGCCTTCCTCTTAAAAATGTTTTGTCCTCAAAGCATTGGTAATGACGGGTGTAATTGACGAAAATGTTCTGATTCCCATGCCGCATCTTCCTCTGGAAGGTTTTTCCATTTGATAAGATATTCTTTGATTATGCGAGATCGTAACTTCCTTTCTCTAGAGGCAATAATGGCTTCTGGCTCTAAAATTATTTTGCCTTCTTCGTCCAACAGGGGAAGTAAAGTTTGGACCTTTTTGCGTTGTCCAACAACTTTTTTCAGACATGATACATGAAAAACGTTGTGAATACAACTCTTATCTGGTAAGTCCAATCCATACGCGACATGACTAATTTTTCTGTTAATTTGATATGGTTCGTAATATTTCGGGGCTAACTTATTCTTTCCTTGTTGTTTAAGTGATAATTGTTTATATGGTTGGAGTCTCACAAATACCCATTCTCCAACTTCAAATTCTCTTTATGTTCGGTGTTGATCAACTTGTTTCTTCATTCTATTTCTTTCTATAACCAAGTTTTCCTTGAGAATTTGCACGACTTTTTGACTTTCATCCAGAAGCTCTTTTACTGATGTGACTTTTGTTTGAGTTGTGGATAACTCTTTCCATGATGGTGGTGGATATCCATAAAGAGCTTGAAATGGTGTCATTTTAGCTGATGTGTGATATGTGGAATTATACCACCATTCGGCGAGGTGCAACCATTGAAGCCATTTATTTTGCTTATCAGTGACAAAGC
>ML777499.1:1092081-1115712 GCA_009831015.1 Picea engelmannii
TTATGAACATCTTATTTATATATATTATGTTCATAACAAAGAACAACATGGATTTAAGCGACATCACATTATATATAGAGATTGGGATAAGGAGTTCAGTAATGTACAATCAAGTTCAGAAGGAAGTGCATCCACCTAGGTATGGACCAACCTCACAGGAAGGTGATGATAAAGTACATCAACATGTTGTTTAACCACATAAGGAAAGAGTTAATTCTCTTTAATGTCAATACCATTGATGAGAAATACAAAATGACCATGTATATTGAAGGCAAACATGGTAAAAATTTGACTTATCGAGTGAGATCTTCTAGAACATAGGGAAGAAAGACCCAATAAGAGGGAAGCATAAGGGAAATAATAAATTTTCCAATGCCACTTAGAAGAAACACTTCCATTTTGAACATAGTAAGAAGGATGGTCATGAAAAGGACAATTGTTGGATATTACATCCCGATCTCATTCCTAGGAGCTAGACTAGAAATATATTCTTGAATGTTTAGAAGGTTGAAGGTATGGAGATAGAAGCAACATCATATGTTGATGATAGTTTCATGAACGACTCAATTAAAAACTGTTCATATCAAGAGGAGTAATATTGTTGAGAATAAATCCTTGACTAAAGTGAATAAGTTGATTTTTGTTGTTGAGAAAACGTCCTTATATGGGATGAGAAATAAGTTGTTCCATGTGAAGATGCAAATCAAGAAGACATTGGTAACAACTATCTGTGATTCTAGCAACCAAATGAAATTGATTTTTTAAATGTTGGTAAGATAGTTAGGACTAAATCATACTACAAATCTTGAACATTATCCTTTGGGGTGGTTATAGAAGGACGTAAATCCATATGTCACTCATGAGTGTAAAGTGTAAGTTCAAGTTTTGTATTTCAAGTCAATTTGTGGAGGAATTGGAGTGTGATGTTGTGCCATTAGACATTTGTGAGGTTGGAATTGGTAGTCCATATCCATGGGATAGGGATTTTATTTTCTTAAGAAGATACATCAAGTGGAGGTTGATGAAGGAAGGACAACCCTAACTCATTAAAAACTATGGGGGTAAGAAAATGATATCCTTGATTTTTGTTAATAATGCTAAGAGGTTGATTAATAGTAGTAAGGAAATTGTAATGCTAATTGTGAGACCTAAGAAGGATAATGCTACAAATACACAATTGGATGAGGGAGTTAATATCACAACCAATCAAAAGAAAAACTTGAGTAGACTTTTGTGCAAGTATGAAGTATTTTCGCATAACTAAAATGGTTTCCACTTAAGAGGCCAATTGAGCATGAGATTTAGTTTCTAAAATAGTCACCATTGCTAATTATTTGTCTATATAGAAATTATATTATGAAGAGTGATGAGGTAAAATGGCATATTCAAGAAGGGTTCATTAAGCCTAGTGTGTCCCCCGATTGTGTTTGTTCCAAAGAAAGATAGGACTTGGCATATCTGTGTTGATTTCAAAGCATAAGATTATTGTCAAAAAATGATATCATTTTCCAAGGATTGATGACTTGTTGGACCAATTATAAGAAACAAATAATTTTTCCTAGTTGGACCTTAAGTCAGGATATCATAAAATGAGGATCAAAGAGAAAGGTTCTTAGAAGACAAATTTTAAAAGAACAAGTGTATATTCCCTTGGAATGTAGATCCCATGAAACTCCCAGACACTTCCCTCATTTTGAGGATGGTACCCAGTGTGAAGAAGGTGGTGTAGACTTTGAGCACCTAACTCAACAGGGACATTGAGATGCCCACAACATCAAGTACATCATAGAGGTAGCCAACTTGGGGACTTGACCTTGAGACCTACATGTAATTGATAGCAATCAACCAATGGAGTTAGTCCACTAGGTCTTTGACTCATTTGTAGTTGTATACATGGAAGACATATTAGTCTACAACAAGACTTAGCAGGAACATTTAAACCATTCGAGGAAAGTAAATTAGAGATTCTCAAGAAGATGAAGTTGTAGTTGAATATGAATAAGTGTGACTTTTTCCAAACAATTATTGATCTAATATTCATTATTGGTGGAGATTAACTAATAATCAACCTATCCAAATTATGAACCATTCAGTAGTGGCCAAGGGCCATAATCTGACAAAAGTGAGATGTTTTTGGGTGTTTGTCAATAATTGTGAAAGTTTATTTCACGTTCCTTAGATATTGTTGGACCTTTACATTCCTTAACAAGAGAATACAATAAGTTTTTTTGGACAAAGGACAAAATAAAATGACTTTGGCATTTTGAGAAGAAGATTTGTGAAGAACTTGTGTCAAGACTTCCAAATTGAAAATCCTATTTTGAGATCGAGGCTAATGCATTTGTTTATGACTTGGGGGAAATATTCTTGCAAGAGGAAATGCCAATTTCTTATCATTCGAAATCCTTCATTGGAGTGGTGTTAGGGTATTGTACATACGACAATAAGTTGTTAGCCTTGCATCAAGCAATCAAGCATTGGGGAATTTACATCCTATGAAAGTATGCAATGATCCACACTAAACCCAAGACATTGTGGTTTTTGTAGATAGAAAGTAAGTTGTAGCAAGAAAGGTATACCAAGTGGGTGTCATATTTGCAACAATGTAACATTGTCATCAAGGACAAGAAGGGGGTTAAAAATAAAATCTCAATTTCTTATTTGGACCACCACATCTAGTGACTATTCTTGTGACAAAAATGTAGCTACAACCTTTTATGGTTGAATAGATGAAGTTATTGTATGAAAAAGATCTACAATTCATCCAATTGTAGTAGAATTGTAATAGGGAGTGAAGAAACCTAACTCTTTTGAATGATGAATTATTGTACAAGGATGACAAGTTATGTATACCAACTGTAGATTGTGGAACCTTGCTATTAAAAGAAGATCATACATCCAAAGTTGTTGGACGTTTTGGAATTTGGAAGATATTGTTGAACTTAAAAAAGTATGTGTCTTGGTTGAACATGTTTATTGATGTTGCAAAATTCATTTGGGCATGCAATTTTTTGTACATCGAAAGCTACTAATAGGGTTTGGGATTATATACTCCTTTGCCTATACCAGGTCAACCAAGAGAGATAATTTTGATAGATTTACTTGGAGGGTTTTCAAAGACCAAATAAGGGAATGATTATCTGTTGGTAATGGTTGACAATTCAACAAGATGGTGTAGTTAATCCCTTGTAAGAAGATTGTGGCTAAGAATAAGTAACAAAGTTTTTTTTCCACAAGATACATATACACTTTGAATTTGCATAAATCCATCAATTTTGACAAAGATAATATATTTTTGAGTTGATTTTGGAAAGTGGTATGGGGCATGAGGGATAACAAGTTAAAAATGAGTACAACCTTTCATCCATAAACTAATGGACATATAGAATTTGTAAACATGATCGTGGTTCATTTGTTGAGGGGTTCTAATAGAAGGTATCCTAAGACTTGGGATGAGAGTCTATCATATATACAACACTATTATAATGAGGCAGTTCACAGTTCTAGTATTTAGTGGTAGAGAAATTGTAGATAACACAATAGAGGTATAAGGAGAGGCATGATTGACACTAGGTATATCATTAATTCTAGGTGGGAGATATGGCGTGTTTTTATCTTAGTAAGAAGCATAAATAAGGGCCATGGAAGAAGCTAAGATAGATTAGTTCTACTCCATTTGATATAATGCAATAGGTATGGAAAAATTCTTTTCGTCTAGAGTTACCACCATATATGAGCATATATTCTATTTTAAAAGAAGAGATTTTAAATTTTTTGAAACTTCCATATTCAATGAAGGTAGGAAGAGTTACCAATGTTTCTAGAGGGTGAAGACTAACTGCCAAATGTGCACACTAAGTTAGAACATGACACTTTGCCATAGTGGAAGCTTTGTGAAACACTTATAAGAAGAAAAGATCAATTCATGAGAATTGGATTACGAAGCCAAGTTCTTGCAAAAGAAAAAAAGACCTTTGTTAGAGGAGTTGAAGGACAAATTTCATCATCTTATTTGGAACTAAGAAGTTTTTCAGGAACCAAAAACTTCCAAAACTGGGAGGTTTGATCCAAAATTAAATCGAGTATAAATATTGATTGGAGATAGGATTGACTAAGGAAGTTGATTGGACCAAGTGATTAATGATAATTGACCAATAGAAGATCAACTAGTTGTATCAACTAATGTGCATATGTTGATGACAAGGCAGAATACCAGTCAAATTGGATGAATGACATTGATTGAAGGATCAATGATCAACCTTGCCAACAATATTGTGTCAATGTGGACATGTTTAAAAAAGAGAAATGCTTACATGGAATTCATACACTGGGAGCTTGCTAGACAACTAATGTTGATTACCAAAGCAAAGTTGAACTATTATATAATTGAAGGGGAAAAGAAGGAAGATGAATGACTATATGTATTCTTAGAGATGACCCAAAAATAAGTTGGATTGTGGGATGAAGAAGAGGTTGGAATATCAAAGGATAAGAAGGTTTCGGGTTGGAAAACATGTGATTATTTGGGAAAACTGATTAAGGGATCATAGCCAATGAATTAGTTTGTTGGAGAGAAGTTAAGAAGGATTTTCCTCGAGGAAAGGAAAGCCTCAACTCTGATTACCAATAATCCTAGGCATTGTAAATGTGGCCTAATGGATGTGGAATCCCAAAGGCCATGCAAATTTACATTTTTAACTATTCGCTAGTCGAAAAAGACATAAATTGATAATAACTTGGAGTTTCTTCTGTATGTGGGTTCTCCCTAAAATTATTATTGTACTATATGATGGATTTAATGTGATTGATTGTCTATTTCTTATTCTATTGTTGCTTTGTAAGAAAGGGAAGTTTAGGCCATAATATTCACACGACATAGTTGATTCGGATTATTTTGAGAATGACATGAAGAAAAAAATATAACAGAGAAATAACAAGGAGATACACAGAAATATTGCAAGGAACGGACTAATACAATGAAACTTAGATTCTATTAATGATTGTATGGAATACAAAAGACTGTAAAATGCAAAGCACATGAGCTAGCTAGAATGGTGGTAGCTTATATTTGAAGAGATATGTGGCAGCTATGCTCATTCGCAATAAGCTAATTACAATGAGGCTCCCAAGGCCTTTTTAACATAAAGCATAAATGAGAAAACCCTAAACATCCAAAACCCTAACCCTGGAAGATGAAACGCTAAAAGGTTTGTCGGCCTTGATGGGGGTAGTTGATACGTCAACTTACTGAGGGCACAACTTTTGCATATGATCTTCATTTGGGGCATTCGGTACCCAGTTGGAGTACACATTCTGAATGGCCCAGTCATCCCAATATGAGTCCATTGGGTGCTTCCAAGTCAAAAAAAATGTCATTTAGGGCCTCAAAACGACCCCAGAATTTTGGGACCCTAAAAATTGTAGAAAAACTGCCAGGATGAAAAATGTAATTTGAGCTAGTGGAATAGGTGGGTGGCCACCAATGTCCACTTGGAACAATCCTCCCCCCTTAGGAAGAAATGTTCTCCATTGCATCAAGTTCCTCCATCATATGGGGAAACTTTTGTTGAATCTGACTCCCAATGATCCACTTGCCTTGATGAAAAAACTGCCTTGCTTTGACGACCCGATAGAGTTGGATGTTTTGTTGGTGGGTTCCCTTCATCTTGGTGTCTATGATTTGATCAACTGTCGCATGTTCAACGCAGTCATGATTTAGTTCTATAGGATCCAAGTGCTCGACCGTGTTCGAAGTGTCCAAGAGAGGTGGAAAATATGGTTGAAGCAATTCCACATTAAATTCCAAGTGCAAGCTAAGGAAAGAAGGAATACTTAACTCAAAAGAATTCTCACCCACAACCTCGATGATGGTGTAAGGCCCATATCAGAGTGGGCGTAGCTTCTGATGGGGTCTTGTGAGATGCTCTTTTTGCAAATGAAACCATACCTTATCTCCCACCTGAAACTTGTGTGGTATCTGATGTCGATCGTGGTGTTGCTTGTACTTGGCATTGGCTTTCTGCAAAATATCATGAACTTGTTGTTGGATATGCTAGATTCACTCAACAAATTTGGCTCCTCGATCAACCTCGGTCTGATCATGGGAGGAATCTTCCTGTGCAAATGCAATGCATAGAGCTACATCAATGGGGGCCAAATGTTGGAACCCTAAGCACACATGAAAAGGGTTATGGCCAATAAAGTTGTGGAGGTATTTGTTGTAGCTATGTTGAACATAAGGATTTCATCCCATGTGCATGGATGTTTGGAATTTCACATCCTCAGGAAATGATCAATCATCATGTTGACTACCTATGTTTGTCCGTTAGCCTATGGGTGGAAGGTAATAGATTTGGTCGGCTTGGTGTCCACCATCGACCATAGGCTGGACCAAAAAGTGCTCAGAAACCTACTATCTCAATTTGAAATAATGGTTTGTGGGATCCCAAAATGAACCCAAACATCGTCAAAGAAGAGATTTGTGGTGGCCTCAACTGTGATGCTCTTCTTGCAGGGTGCCAAAACTACCATCTTAGAGAATCGATCAATGACCACGAAGACACATTCATTTCCATGCTTGATTGAAGGAAGACCATGCATGTAATCCATGGAGATGGATGCCCAAGGCCTATATAGAGTAGGCATAAGGGTGCATAGCCCATGTTTCTTGATGGAGGGCTTGGAAATGTTGCAAGTATTGTAGAATCTGATGTACTTGCAGACATCTTGTCAAATCTTCAGCCAACAAAAATGATTTTGCAGTACTGCCACTATTTTTTCTACCCCAAAATGTCATGTTGCTCAGTTGTAATGAGCTTCCCAGATCATTTTTGCATGCTCGCTTGAAGGAACACAAAGATGGCTCAAATGGCATTGCAATCCATCATGGAGACGAAAGTCTGGAACTATTTTTCTTGTGCTCCATGTCTGATAGGAAGCAACAAAGTCAAAGTCAATATTGTATAATTGTGGCCACCCAAACTTCTCATGCCCATAATAGTTAAGAATTTTGGTTAGAGCCACAATCGGGGGTCGACTGAGTGAATATGAAACATGATTGGTGCTTCCCTTATAGTACTTGATGTTCAAGTGGAATTTTTGTAGGTACACATGCCACTTCTATGGCAGTCATTTTGTAACTTTCCTTATGTCTGCATGAATTGTAGAGGCTCGTGATCAATGTGGATTATCGTTTCTTCCACTGTCGACATGCCTGCATAATGGAGTACATATCTTTGTTGTAGGTGGGGTATATGCGATAAACATTAGATAGTGTTTCATAGTGATAGGCTATCAAATGCCCATGTTGAGTGAGGATGCACCAATAGTGTAATATGAAGCATTTGTCTCAATATCAAACGATTGTTGCAGGTCTGGAAAAATAAGGACCGGTGTTGAGCAGAGGTAGAATTTCAAATCCTTGAATGTTTTTTGTTGGGACGCAACCCACACAAACTTGGCCTTTTCTCCACCCTTGGTCACATGGCATAGGGTCCAAGCAATATGAGAGAACCCCAACACAAACCGATAGTAGAAGTTGATGAGGCCCAAGAAGCTTTAGAGCTTGGTCATTATCTTCAGGGCCGACCAATCGTGGATGACTTGGATCTTGGATGGATCCACATGCACACCCTACTCATCCACAATGTATCCCAAATATTGGATTCTTTGCATGTCGAATCAACACTTCTCCAAATTGGCATATAACTTGTGTTGTCGAAGGGTACCAAAGACCAGTTGAATATGCTTCAAATGTTCCTCCCATGTTTTGTTGAAGATGAGGATGTCATCTAGATATACAACCACAAAGGATTTTTTGAATGGTCATAATATGTCATCCATCATCTACATGAATGTGGTCAGGATATTATTCAAGCCGAAAGGCACGACCAACCACTCGAAGAGACCTTCTTTAGACTTGAAGGTTGTCTTCCATACATCAGTTTTCTCAATCAACACTTGGTGGTAGCTGAAATTTAGATCAATCTTACTAAAAAACTTGGCTCCCTTGAGTTGATCGAGAAGATCATCAATCAAAGGGACTGGGTATTGATTTTGTTGGTTGTGGAGCTTGATTATCTTCCAAATTCAGAGATCTTTTTTCAGCCATGTTTGGAACCCACTTTATGACAGGAGGAAAGGCTTATCCCCCCCCACATCTATTGCGAGGGTGGTTTAGAGGGGCGGTGTTGGACACATTTTTTTGGATAGAATTTTAAGAAAAATGTAAGTAGAAGGAATCATGCAGAAGGAAGGATTTGTGCAGAAGAAAGGAATCATGCAAAAGGAAGGATTCACGCAGAAGATAGAAAGGGTGTAGAAGGATGTGAAGGACAAAGATAATGCAAAGACAAAAGAATAAAGCAAGCGAGCGAGACACAAAAGTGCAAACGACGATAGTGTGACTTTCCAAAAATAAAAGGACAGATAAAGAACAAGAAGTAGAAGAAGGAAAATAGCTAGTTAACTGAAGATGGTTATGCCATGCATTGTAATGGGTTATTTTGGGATAGGTAAGAATAGAACTTGAAACCCTAGATTTTGGGGTATAAATATGTAATAGGATTGGGAGATAGATATAGGTATGGATAGAGAATGTATGCGTATGTGAGTGTGAGAGTATGCCCATGAAAGAGAATTGAGGCTATGGAAAGATCATAATGTAATAGATAGTTAGTAAGAAAGAAGATGAATAACAAAGGAGTTTAGAGAGGATATTACGTTTAGTGTTCTTTAATTGTCTTTATGTGTTCATGAATGATGATATACTTCGCAGAATGGATTTTGTTTATCGATTGGATATGATGTAATGTTTAGGTATGGTTGTGATAATTTAGGTAATAATCAAGAACATACATAAGTTAAGATCTAGAAGATTGATTCATGCATCAACCTCCCTTTCCCTTACTTCTGTTGAAACCTGGTTCTTGCAACCCCAATAGATACCTCAGGTGAGACTTCATCTACACAAGCATGTGATGCCAAAAGGGCCAGTGTCTTGAGGGTTTGTTGGTCACATTCAAGCCAAACCTTGGGTCTAATAACCCCTGCGCAAACTAGAATCCAACCAACAAATGGTTATGTTGTCGGTACCGAGAAATTGTGACTAAGGGAATGTTTTGGAGGTTGACTAAGAAAGAAATCACAGACTGGTTGGAAGGAAAAGAATGGGACTTCGCACGATAAGAGAACAAGAACCCTTAGATGAGTGACGAGCAATGGAAGCAAAAGTATGTGTTCATAGATAAACATGAAATTTTCTTTGGCGAATTCCCAAAAATTTTGATCGAGTGCCTAGAAAGGTTAGTTGAGAAGACATGAAGGTTTAGTGCTGAAACACCAAAGAATAGGACTCCAAAACTGGTAAGACAACTAAATTTGGTAATCAACCCAACTACTCGAGAAATTGATTTTTTGTTGGATAGTATACTAGGGGGTTATGTTATAGAATTTGTCATAGATTGCATTCAATCATATAGCGTTGCAAAAAGAAATTTTTTCAAAGGCCCACATGGGAGTTTCTTGAAATCATTGAATACGTGGATAAATATGTTATTATGTGAAAATCATTTGATGATAATGAATTCTGACAGATAAACGGGCTTTGTGCACATAGGGGAGTTGGAGGATAACAAAAGGATTGTCTGAGAAAAGGGAGGAAGCAATGAAAGGGGAAGGAAAGGACCGATGATGCAATAAGGTAGTACACTAGAGGAAGACTACGAATTTGGAGAGTTGTGTGGAGGAAGGAGGTATAAAAGATAGATGACTGGGGCTGGGATAGAAGAGTCGTGCAGTGAGAAAGAAGTACGGGAACCTTGCACACAAGTCCAAATTGTAGAGATACCATCTGTAGGAGGAGGAGAAGAGGAGTGTCAATCCAGTTTAGTAATAGAAGAGATGGTAAGTCCAACTCAAACAAGATCTTGTGTTGAATCCACGACCCCATGTGCATCACCACAATAAAAAATAACATTTGAAGACTTGTCGAAAGCCATCATAGTTAGCCAAGGAGGACATAACAATACCAATAGAAATAGTGGAAGTAATGTGTAGAGTCAAAGACAGAGTGTACCAACATCACCAAGAGGAGGGAATACATAAACCAACATGGTGGGGATAGATAATACTCTTAGACTTCCTAAATTCAAGGGAGTAGGGTGAGAGGACCCGATAAAACACTTGTTTGTTTGTGACACAGTTTGGGCCGCTAAAAACATACAAGATGAAGCAATGAAGATTGCACAACTAGCGACAATTCTTAGGGGCTACACGCTAGTGTGGTATATGAAGCTATAGGGTATTACACCTACCGATTTGGCTAGGACTTCGACAGGAATAAAGCAAGCATTGTTAAAGGAGTTCAAAAAGCCGAAGTCAAAATCGTAGTATATTACTAAACTGAAGGAGATTAAACAAGTGCAAACAAAGTCAATATGGGATTATGATCAATGCTTTAAGGATGTAATGGGGAGAGTGACTTTTCAAATTATAGATCAACAACATCAAGAGTGGTTCATTGCATGGTTACTACCCCACATTCGTAGACCACTAATTGAATAGAAGGTTGTGTCACAGCCCGAGGCATTGGAAATCACGACAAAACTAGAGTCATCACTGGTAGGAGACACTGGCCCGGGAATAACGCAAGTTCAGACCCAGTTAGTCGCATTAACAATTCAGCTGGTTGAGCTTACCAAGGGAAGTGAAAAATGAGAACAAATTTGGTGTACCAAGTGCAGGACGAAGGGTGATCCAGATTATTTTCGGAATGAAATGAAAGCAGAGATATTACAATGAAATACACATAAAAAATGCCAAAAATAAAGAAATACAACAATACACGATTTCTATTAATGAAAGAAATGTACAGAGACTGTAAAAATACAGAGTGCAAGACTTGTTAGAATGGTGGCAGCTTTATCTTTGAGAAGAGATGTGATGGCTACGCTCATTCGTAAGAAGATGATTACAATGAGGCTCTGAAGGCCTTTTTACAATAAATATGAATGCCAAAACCCTGGACATCCAAAAACCTAACCCTAGGAGATGAAGCACCAAAAGTCATGTGGGCCCCGTTGGGGTAAGTTGGTACCTTAACTTCCCGAGGTCGTAACGTTTGCATAAGATCTTCGTTTTAGGCTTGTGATAGCCCGCTGGAAAGATCTTTTCGAGAACTACGCATTATGCCATCAAAGTTTGACTTCATCTATAGTTTGACTATGTAAAGTAATGAAAACACTATTTAGAGCCCCAAAATGGCCTTGGAAGTACAAAAGAATGTACTAACATGAAAAATTCCAAAATAAGCCAATTGGAATAGGTGGGAGGCCACCAATATCCACCTGGATGTTGTGTAGGGCTTCAGGACAACCCTGTAAGAGAAGAACCCATAATTACAAAGAAATGTCCCCATTACAAAGAAACATGTTGAACTGAAAACTGTCAAGATGAGCCCAGTTGGAATTTGGAACAGGTGGTTGGCCACCAATATCCATCTGGATCAATCCTCTCCCCTTAGGAAGCAATGGTATCCATTGTGTTGAGTTCCCAGGGAAGAGGGAAAAGTGTTTTCAGAATCTAAATCTTGGTGAGCTGCAAGCCTTGTTGGAGAATTTGCGTTGCTTGGTCTATGGAAGGCTATGACGAACCTTTTTTTGGTGGGGTTGAATCTGTTCCACCAACCTATTATCTCTAGGCTTGATGAAGCATTGTGTAGAAACCATTGTAGCTGAAGAAACAATATCTCCTTTCTCTTTTTCAATCTGCTTCTACTGGATATAATGTGTTGAGGTTGTAGTGGCCTTATGTGCATCCTTTGGACAAATTGTGAAGAGGATGAATTTTGCAATATGAGAGATTACCTTATGGTAGTGTTTTGGTGGAACAATAGTCAGAACTACCTCTGGTATCCTGTAGAGCTGACCCCCCAGAGTAATAATGACACTATGGGTCGAGACTCATAAATAACATGACGTTTCCACATATATGGTTGGCCCAAAAAAATATCATAGACATCAATAGGGGAAACATCACACACTACCTCATCCATGAAGGGTTGGATTACATAAGACATGTGTCACTGCTCACTGACACAGAGACCTCATCCCTGGTGAAGCCACACAATGTTGTATGGTTGGGGGTGTGGTGTTTTCGACAACCCCAACTGTTTGACGACCTCAGCTAAGATGAGGTTTTTTTGGCTACTGCTATCAACAATGAAATGAAACGGGGTCCCCTTCACCCACATCTATGAATGGAAGAGGCTCTCCCCCTCTTTAGGGTCTACTAGTTCTTATGGTTGAATTGTTGTGGTCGTGACAATAGTAGTAGGGTCTGCGTCGATGATCTGTCCATTTTCAATATTTTCTGGATCAGATTCTGAATCAAAGTTCGGCTCCTTGTCTTTGACCTTGGCCACCAATGACTGTTTCGAGCGACATTCATCAGTGTTGTGCCAAAGGATTTTGTGGAAGTCACACCACTTCCCAGTGTCATTCTTCATCTTTCCTTTACCCTTTTTTTCCTATGTCTTGGACTGGTTATCGAAAGGCTGTTGGTTAGGGTCGTCTTTACCATGATTTGGTTGTTGTGGATTTGCATAGTCAAACTCCCATTTTTTGTAGTGCCTAAATTTCTGCTCGATTTTGACAACATATTGATAGGCAGTTCCAATGATGAGATGTTTAGGAAATTAATTTCAGTTTGGATGTACCTATGCAGAGCCCCACAGTATTTTAGAACCAGATGTCGCTTAAAGTCTTTGATACACAACTTTGTGCACAAGGTATGGAAAGTATTTGTAAACTCCGACACTATTTGGCTCTTCTCTTGCCGCACTGTGGTCCATCTTATGTACTGGTCTTCATAGTTATCAACAGGGTAGTATTGTTCCTTGACCGCATCCACAAAAAAATCACAAGTGGGCTCGACCCCATATATTCCAGATTCCTCTGTGGAACTTTTCTCCCAGTAAGTTTCCCACCAATATTTGACACGGGGGAGATCCTTGAGGAGTGCAAAGGTGATATTTTCTCTGTCAGAAAAATTGTGAACAGAAAAATAACCTTCTAGCAGATTCAACCATTTTTCTAAGGTATCCACATATATCTGACCTTCAAATACATGAATATAAAAATTAACTTGTACCTTGAAGGGAGAGGTTCCTCCAAAGTGGTTGCTTGATGAATATGTGTTTGTTGCTATCGGCAGACGTTGAAAGATGTCGAAAAAATTCTCCATCATTTCGTCCCTCTGTCGCACGAGAGCTTGCTCAAGCAACATGTTAATAGAATCTTCTTCTCCATCATTTTTCTTTTCTGTCGCCATATAGGGTTTCTTGGGCATGCGAGAGAAATTGTCCTCAAGAGAGATAAGCTCGAGACCCAACTTGCTATACTCAGACCTCATTAGGGACATGCACTGAAAAACGATCAAGAGCAGCCTACTCTGATACCACTGATCCAGATTATTTTCAGAATGAAATGAAAGAAGAGATATTAAAATGAAATACACATAAAAATTGACAGAAACAAAGAAATACATCAATACATGATTTCTATCAATGAAATAAATGTATAGAGACTGTAAAAATGCAGGGTGCAAGACTCGCTGGAATGGTGGCAGCTTTATCTCCGAGAAGAGATGTGACAACTACTCTCATTCACAAGAAGATTATTACAATGAGGCTATGAAGGCATTTTTATGATAAACATGAATTCCAAAACGCTAGACATACAAAAGCCTAACCCTAGGAGATGAAGCGCCACAATTCATGTGGGCCCCGTTGGGGTAAGTTAGTACCTTAACTTCCCGGGATCGTAACTTTTGCATACGATATCCATTTTAGGTGTGTGATAGCCCATTGGGAAGGTCATTTCGATAACTACACATTATGTCATGAAACTCTAACTCAATCTACAATTTGACTGTGGTAATCCAATAAAACACTGTTTTTATCCCCAAAATGGCCCTGGAAGTATAAAAAAATGTAATGACATGAAAACTTCCAAAATAAGCTAGTTGGAATAGGTCAACAACCACCAATATCCACTTGGATGTTGTGTAGGGATTCATGACAGCCCCGTAAGTGTAGAGCCCACAATTACAAAGAAATGTCCCCATTACAGAGAAACATGTTGAACTGAAAACTGTCAGGATGAGCTAGTTGGAATTAGAACAGGTGGGTGGCAACCAATATCCACCTAGATCAATCCTCCCCCCTAGGAAGCAATGGTATCCATTGCATTGAGTGCCCAAGGAAGATGGGAAAGAATTTTATGAATCTAAATCTTGGCGAGAAGCAGGACTTGTTGGAGAAGTTGCGTTGCTTGGTTTGTGGAAGGCTATCACGAACCTCTTGTTGGCGGGGTTGAATATGTTCCACCAACCTGTTGTCTCTCGGCTTGACAGGGCATTGCCTAGGCACCATTGTATGTGAAGAAACAATATATACTTTCTCTTTTGCAATCTGCTTCTACTAAATAGAATGTGTTGAGGTTGCAATGGTTGTAGTGGCTTTTTGTGCATCCTTTAGACAGTCTATGAAGAGGATGAATTTTGCAGTACGAGAGATTACCTTGCGACATTGTTTTGGTGGACCAATAGTCGGAACTACCTCTGGTATCATGTAGAGATGACCCCCCAGAGTAATAATGACACTACGGGGTTGAGACTCATAAAAAACATGTTGTTTCCACATATATGGTTGGCCCAAAACAACATCACAGGCATCAAGAGGGGCAACATCACACACCACATCATCCTTGAAGGGTTGGATTCCATAGGACAGGCAACATTGTTGGTTGACACAAAGATCTCGTCCCTAGTGAAGCCACTCGATGTTGTATGGTTGTGGGTGTGGTGTTGTTGACAACCGCAACTGTTTGACGACCTCAACTCAAATGAGGTTCTTATGGCTACTGTTATCGACAATGAAATGAAAAGGGGTCCCCTTCACCCACATCTGTGAATGGAAGAGGCACTCCCCCTCTTCAGGATCTACTGGTTCTTCTGGTTGAATTGTTGCGGTCACGACAGTAGTAGTAGGGTCTGTGTCCATGATCTGTCCATTTTCAATATTTTTTGGATTGTAATTTGAGTCAAGGTTCATTCCTTGTCTTTGACCTCGGCCACTAATGACCGTTTCGAGCAACATTCATTGGTGTTGTGCCAGGGGATTTTGTGGAAGTCACACCACTTCCTAGTGTCATTCTTCATCTTTCCTTTACCCTTCTTTTCCTGTGTCTTGGACTGGTTTTCGGAAGGCTATTGGTTAGGGTCATCTTTACCATGCTTTGGTTGTTGTGGATTTTCATACTTGAACTCCCATTTGTTTTGGTGCCTAAATTTATGCTCAATTTTGACAACATATTGATAGGCAGCTCCCCATGATGAGATGTTTAGAAAATCCATTTCGGTTTGGATGTATGTATGCAGAGCCCCACGGTATTTCAGAACCAGATGTCACTCAGATTCTTTGATACCCAACTTGGTGCACAAGGTATGGAAAGTATTTGTGAACTCTAAAACTATTTGGCTCTTCTTTTGTTGCAGTGTGGTCCATCTCATGTATTGGTATTCATAGTTATCAACGGGGTAGTATTGTTCTTTGATCGCATCCAAAAAAAAAAACCCAGGTGGGCTCGGTCCCATATATTCTAGATTCCTTTGTGGAACTTTTCTCCCGGTAAGTTTCGCACCAATGTTTTATATGGGGGAGATCCTTGAGGAGTGCGAAGGTGATCTTTTCCCTGTTAGAAAAATTCTGAATAGAGAAATAACCTTCTAGCAGTTTCAACCATTTTTTCAAGGCATCTGCATCTATATGACCTTCAAATATGGGGATATCAAAATTAACTTGTACCTTGAAGGGAGAGGTTCCTCCAAAGTGGTTGCTTGATGAATATGTGCCTGTTGCTATCAGCAGGCATTGAAGGATGTGGGAAAAATTCTCCATCATTTTTTCCCTATGTCGCGCGAGAGCTTGCTCAATCAACAGGTTAATAGAATCTTATGCTCCATTGTTTTTATTTTCTTCCACCATAGAGGGTTTCTTGGGTGTGCGAGAGCGAATGTTCTCAAGAGAGACAAGCTTGAGACCCAACTTGCTATACTCAAACCTCGTCGAGGACATGCACTAAAAAATTATCAAGAGCAACCTACTCTAATACCACTGATCCACATTATTTTTGGAACAAAACAAAAGAAGAGATATTACAATGAAATACACATAAAAATTTCCAAAAATAGAGAAATATAACAATACATTATTTCTATTAATGAAAGAAATGTACAAAGAGTGTAAAAATACAGAGTGCAAGACTCACTAGAATGGTGGCAACTTTATCTCTGAGAAGAGATGTGATGGCAACGCTTATTCGCAAGAAGATGATTACAATGAGGCTTTGAAGGATTTTTTATGATAAACATGAATGTCAAAAAACTAGACATCCAAAAACCTAACCCTAGGAGATGAAGCGTCAAAAGTCATGTGGGCCTCGTTGGGGTAAGTTAGCACCTTAACTTTCCGGTGTTGTAACTTTTGCATACAATCTTCATTTTAGGCACGTGATAGCCCATTGGAAAGGTATTTTGGAGAATTATGCATTATGTCGTCAAACCCTGACTTGTCTAGGGTTTGATTGTGTCAAGCCAAGAAAACACTATTTAGAGCCCCAAAATGGCCCTCGAAGTACAAAAAGATGTACTGAAATGAAAACTTCCAAAATAATCCAGTTGGAATAGGTGGGAGGCCACCGATATCCATCTGGATGCTCTGTAGGGATGCAAGATAGCCCCGAATGTGCAGAACCCACAATTACAAAGAAATGTCCCATTTAAGAGAAACGCGTAGAAATGAAAACTGTCAAGATGAATCGGGTAGAATTTGGAACAGGTGGGTTCCCACCAATATCCACCTGGATCAGAGGGCTAGCACAAGGATAAATGCCCAACATTCATGCAATACTTGGCAATAGGAGCACCAAATCCACTACCCAGAGGAGGATATTGCGAGATCTGTAAGAAATGGGTTCATCATCCCACTCGGAGTCCATTACTCCAGAAATATCAAAATACTCCAAAGAACTTCTTTTGCAAATTTTGCAAATCGGTAGGACATGAAGAAATTGATTGTCGTGCATTCAACCTACTAAGGGAATGCACATCAAATATGTATAGGATATAGGAAGAGAATATTGGCGTGGATGGGAGTGGTGCCCAATATAACACTCTGAGAGGTTTCAGTCAGGGGAATAGAGCAAATTTTGGTAGAGGTCGAGAGAGAGGGAATTTTTTTCGAGGAGGACGAGGACCGATTATCTGTTATAAGTGTAATCAACTAGAAAACTTGGTCCAAGATTGCCATAACCCATGTACAACGTGCACATATTGCAGAGCATTGGATCACACAACAGAGGACTGTCCCGAACTAGTTGAAAAATGGCAAGCTAGAGGCAACCCAAATCAGAATCCGCATCAAAATCAAATTGTGCAAATGATATCAGTTGAAAAACGCAATGAAGGACCAAAAACCATAGTTGTTACATGTGGAGGATTTCTCATAGGCAGTAATATGGAAACTCAAGGAAGTCAAACAGAGCAAGGGGTAAGGAAGTCAGTGGGGCCTATGCCAACATTCAATCCACAATAGGAAAATGAGACATATTAGAGCACATGAAATGAAATACTTGAACCACATGGGAAAGAATCCACATCATCACTACCTCATCCAGAAGACCCAACGGTATCTAAAAAGTCAAGTGCACAAGTAAGTACACTAATCAAATTCTTAAAAAGTTGTGTAGAACTGATGAGAGATATAACTGCGCTTAGTATATTATACAACATGATTAATGATTGCACAAAAGGAAGGGATATTACCGTCGCACAACGAATGGTAAACCAGGTACTACGCAGGAAAAGAACCAACGAGAAATTCAATTTTAATGCGCATATCGGGGAATACGGTGTGGATAATGTTATTCTAGACCTAGGATTGGATGTGAATGTCCTACCTAAGTAGACATGGGAGAACTTGAATTAATATGGTCCCTTATCTAGTTAAGGCTCGCAAATCAACTTAAGATAGTCCCGATCAACCGACTAACAAAAGTATCTGTAAACATAGATGAGGTACGTAGCATGGAAGATTTTGAATTGATTGAGATCGTAGACGATAGTCAACCATATCCAACTTTAATGGGGCTAGAATGGGTGGTTGATAACCAAGAAATTATCGACTTGAAAAGAAGGGAGATGGTCTTCGAGGTTAGGGATCTAAGGGTTACTGCACCCTTGGACCCATTAGAAGGGAAGAGATATACATAGTTAGTAAGAGCGAATGGCATGGACAAGTTATATAATCTGACTGCGTGGATGGAGGATTATGTTGAGACAAAACGAATGGTGTACTTAGTTGGAGAAGTTTCAGTTCGTGCACATCGGATTCAGAAGATGGTCTAGATAATTGGTAGCAACATATGCATGAAGTATCAAGTAGAAGATGTGGCCATATAAATTGATCTTTGCGTTGGATTGGGACAGAACTATCTGACTCACCTAGGTACGATGGAATAACTAAGATTAATATGTTTATAAAAACATTTCAATTACAGGTACCTAAACAACAGAGGTTGTTATCACTAGATGGCGTCTTAAAAGAAACTCCAGCTAGATGGTGGGCCATGCACAGAAAGAGTATTAAGGAATGGGCATATTGCAGTAGAATCATCTAGATACGCTTTGGCCCTGAAGTAGAAGAAAGTGTGCATAAATACACAGGAGAGAGTGACCCGACGTATCACGTGGAAATATGTAAGGCTTTATGTCACTCAGTATCAGAAATAGAATGGACGCATCGATTCATACACATGTTGGATACAATCCCAAGGAATTGGTATTTGGAATTAGAGACACGTAGATAGACAACAACATGGGAAGGATTGGTCTAGAGATTCAAAGTCACGTTCAGATTTGAACATAAATCTCCCTCCATACAGAAAGAACCAAAGGCCATCCGAACAAAGATCTTCTCGAAGGCAAAATCAGTGGAAGAAGAACCCTTAGACAATGCACACACAACCAAACTAACGGTCTAGAAGCTCTTGGAATGCTATAATGTCATGGAGGAGGAATACGATGAAGGGGATCCCAGGAATGTACTGGTAGCAGAGACAGAAGGAACACGAGCAATAGACGGTCAAGAGCTGGTATTTGTCGCATACACACAACCTATAAAGACAAAGCATGTCAACATTGGGACAACGAAGATCCCAAATTTTGCACACATAAGAGACTATTGGAATGGTGAAACAATTAAGAAAGTGGAAGAATTATTATGAGAATATCAAGACTTATTTCCAACTACATTCTCAGAGATGAAGGGGATAGCAGGCGACTTAGGGGAGATGAAGATTCCACTAAAACCTGAAGCCAAGCCAAAATGACAAAGACCATATAGGTTGAACCCGAGGTATACGAAGAAGGTTAAAACTGAACTAGATAGGATGATCGACGTAGGAATCATTGAACCAGTCGAAGAATCTGAATGGATTATCCCTATGGTGGTGTAGGACAAGAAGACTGGAGGGATTAAGACCGGTGTTGACTTAAGGAAATTGAATGACACATGCTTACATGACCCATTCCCAACATTGTGCATTGATGAAGTATTAGAGAACGTAGGGGTTCAAGAAGCATATTTGTTCACTGATGGATTCTTTGGGTACCATCAGATAAAAATTGCACAGGAAGATAGACATAAAACCACATTTGGGACCGAATGGGGCAGTTATCAGTACACGGTGATGCCATTTGGATTGAAGAATGCCCCTGCAGTATTTTCTAGAGTGGTAGTGGCAACATTCAAGGAGTTCATCCATAATTTTTTGGAAATTTATTTGGATGATTGGACTATGTTTATTTTACTGTAGGATCATATCAAAGTTCTTTGGCTCATGTTAGTTCGATGTCGACAATGTCAGATTTCACCAAACTTAAAGAAATGCATCTTTCTTGCACCATTCAGAATTCTACTAGGTCATGTAGTATGCAAGCAAGGCCTTTTGGTCGACCAAACTAAGATCATCGCTATTATGGAATTAGCACCACCGACCTTAGTTAGACAATTAAGAAAAACTTTTGTCCATACAGGTTATTACAGGAATTTTATTAAAGGCTACATGTAGTTTACAACACCCATGGAAAATCTGTTGAAGAAAGAAGTCATGTTCCAATTGAATGAGGATTTCTAGAAGGGGATGGACACACTAAAATAGAAACTGGTCATTGCACCCATTTTAGTCTTCCCATATTGGAACAAAGAGTTCCATTTCCATGTCGATGCATCATGTATTGCACTAGGTGCAGTGATCTCATGACCAAGAGAAGGCGTGATCAATCATCCAATTGCGTTCGCGAGTAGAAAGATGTTAGTATATGAAATGAATTACACCACTACAGAATAGAAAGGCATGGCCATGGTATATACACTCTAGAAGTTCATACATTACTTACTTGGGTCTATCTTCAAGATGTACACTGACCATTCTACACTGAAATATTTAGTCAATAAACCTGTCTTAGGAGGAAGAATATGCAGATAGCTATTACTATTTTAGGAATATGATTTTGAGGTGATTGTAAAACCCAAGAAACTGAATGTAGGACTAGATCATCTCTCACAGATATTTACAGGAGAGGATGTAGGTAATTTAGATGATAATTTCCCGGATGCATAGTTATTCGCAGTCAGGATGGGGGATGATTATTTTGTAGACATTGTGGAGTTTCTACATACAAGAGTGGCTCCCTCTAACATGATGGTGGCACAAAAGAAACAATCGGTAGTCAAGGAAACATATTATTAACTAATTGCAGGGAACTTGTATAAGTTAGGGGCAGATGGAATCTTGAGGCGTTATGTATTGGAACACGAGAGAACAACTATATTGGAGGAAGTGCAGGACGAGATTGTTGGAGGACATTACGCAGGCAAAGCAACAACACTGAAGATTTTATGTGCAAGGATTTGGTGGCCTACACTACACAAGGACATGAAGGAGTATTGTTAGTCCTACGACATATGTCAAAGAGTGGGTAAACCATCTTGACGTGATGAAATGACCTTGAATCCGCAAGTCAGGTTGCAAGCATTTGATAAGTGGGTTATTGATTTTGTGGGCCCCATCAACCCACAAGCAAGGAAATCGAGAGCAAGATACATCATCACTGTGACTGAGTGTTTAACTAGGTGGAAAGAAGCAACACTATTTACTGATTGCACTCCAAGACTGTTGTGCGGTTTCTTTTTGAGACAATAGTCAGCAGGTTTAGAAGTCCACACATATTACTTAGCGATCTAGGTACACACTTTCTTAACCGAACCATTGCTGCATTAACTGAGGAATTTTAGATTCATCATCAGAAAAGTACACCATATCACCATCAGGATAATGACATAGTAGAATCTTTCAATAAAATTTTGGAGAACGCTTTGATAAATATCTATAATGTTGGACGAGACGATTGGGACTCACACATCGCTATGATACTATGGGCATACATAACTACAAGTAAGAAGATGACATGGTAGACACCATTCCAGTTGGTCTATGGACATGAAGAAATCATGCCAATGGACTTCATTGTACCTAGTATGTGCATTGCAACCATCACTAAGCTATTGGACATAGGTGCAATAGAGGAGCGATTTGCACAATTATTCTAGCTTGAGGAGGATAGGTTTATGGCCGGATTCCATCAACAAGTGCAGAAAGCTAGAGAGAAGGCCTGGCATGATCAACATATTCGAACCATGAAATTCCAAGTAGGCGACTTGGTACTACTCTACGACAACAAGTATCTACAACACCTAGGGAAGTTTCGCATGCACTAGTTAGGGTCGTATGTGATCCAGTAGATAATAGAGACAAGTGTTGTGCGATTGGGAACCATGGATGGAATGGTGAATGGAAGTTAGCTAAAGCTCTATAGAGACAACCAATGGTCTGTGCAGTGACCTATGCAGCACAAAACCCATGTATTATAGTAAGTCTACCATAGTAGCAAGAAAAGCAAGAAAAGCAAGAAAACCAAATAAAAGTAGAAAAAGGAAAGAAAAAACCATAAAAAGGTAGTGATAGGAGAAATAAAAAGAGTGAGTAGAATCCCAAGATAACAAAACTTGTGTAGTTGGACTGATCATCTTACACGAAGTGAACACTGTGTCAAGTTAAAGGATATGATATGAACAGTCCACCTGCGACGAGCAACATATTATTGTGCAGGATGGCACGAAAATACCGTTAAATACACTTAGGCACTGAAAAGACAACTGGACAACTGTCGTGACGAGTCATTAAAGCATCGTAGAAGCATTAAATCTGCAAAGCTTCCAGAAATCCTGGATGGATTAAATAATACAAAAGAAGGGTCATAAGGAAGATTTGGAAATTAAGGAGCATTTAGTTAACCAGTCACCCACTTCAACGCTGGATTGGACAAGGCAGTTAAGGCCAAATAAGACCGGTCTACTTGGAAAGAACAAACCAAAAACTTAGTGGGAAGAAAATTCTAATTTATATTTTGCATGCAATCCCAAGAGAACATAGCATAGTGCCCTAAGTCAAGTTATAGTGACTCGCATAGATATAGAGATTTTATCTGCAAGCTCGGAATATATTAGAAATGGCGCCATTGCAAGTAGGATCGCCCTCTAGTGTAGCAAGAAAATAGTCCAAGCAACTGATAGATGTTGAGGTAGAAGAGGTGGACGGACCTTCGACTCTGACACCTCCTGAAATTTTTTACAGAGTTTATTTACCTCTGAGGATGAATGACGAACCTTCAGTTACAATATCGACAAATGTCAAATATCCATTACCCATAGCACTAGTCCCTAAGGGTGTTAAGCAAGATGAGGACATGCTCGACAAGCTGACCAACTTGGATTTTATGGATCATGAAATCACGAACTTGCAGAAGTTCCCTGAGTTGGCCATGGATCAATATTTATGCACACTGCTAGAACCCATTTTATATCTTGTCTAACGATGATATGGATTGCATTAGGTTCTTGATCCACGATTCCACCGAAGAGCTTTGGGAGGAAGCTACGAAAAAGCACGAGGACCAACAAAATAAGGTACAAGATCAGTTGGGAGTCTTGCAATAGATTTTAGAAACACACATGCATTGTGAAAGACCCTAAGAGAGGGGACAATCCATCCACAACACAAAGGACCACAGAGACCGACGTGCAAGAAGCTCTAATCCAAACCTCTGGGGAACATCTCACTATACACCTTAAGGCCGCCAGTGTTGTAGCTACTAGCGAGGGAATTGGAGGAATAGATTGCGGCCTTAGGCCAACTTAATATCGTCATCTCCATCTTACCCATGCACAGGGGAGAGGAACTCCAAGCACAATTGGTTCAGGAGATAAGGCATCAAGGTGACACTACACACAAAGACTTAGTGAAATTGAGGGATGCAAGAACCCACATACAAACGCAATATGATACAACCCTATGGAAAAAGAAGAAGCTGGAAGATAGAATGGAAGAAATTATGAAGACCCAAGAGAGCATGGAAGAAAGGGAAATGAAATCCTAAAAGGAGAGGGATGAC
>ML777499.1:1118415-1145244 GCA_009831015.1 Picea engelmannii
CGCGTTGGCTGGGGCCGTGGATGTTTCCCCGTAGGGGTTTTACCACGTGAAAACATCGGTGTGTTGATCTTTGATCTGGTTATGTGAGTGGTTACTGAAGGTGTTCGTCCTCTGTTGGAATACCTGTGTTGTCGAACAGGATGTTATGAAGAGATTCTGAGAGCAGGTCCAGGATATCCAATGAAATACCACACCAGGCATGCCACTTGAGGTGTGTGAGGGTCGACTACAGATGACAACAATAGTAGTTGCCTGGATTAATAAATTTGAACATGATTGTGCACGCCTTTGCGAGGAAAGTGCCAAAGTCTAGGAAGAACTCATGGAGGACCCAAAAATGCAGGTCGTAGAGGCCAAAATGTGAGCAACGCAAGAGAAAGAAAATGAGGCGACTGAAAAGGTGACAACATTGCAACCGGTTGAGAGAATGGAAACCATTTTGGCACAACGACGGGCATATGTTGAAGTAGAGCGACTGAGGGATGAACATGAGGTCCTTTGAAAAAGACTTGGACCTAAGCAGGAGGAAGCAATCAAGATTATTAAATACTTGGCCACTGTCCAGGAGAAGGTGAAGTGGACTATGGTTGATACAAAGAATAAACTGAATGATTTTACCGAGCAGACCACCAAGGAGATCACCACAAAAGAGGTTACCATTGCCATAGAGGTGGAAAAAGCTAAGGCCATGGTGCAACAGTTCATTGCAGCATGGAAGAACATGCAACATGGCTGAGTGGCTCGGGATGAGCGATAGGTGAGTGTTGGGAGGCTATTGGATAGACAGTTTTGGATATAATTATAAGAAAAATCTAAGTAGAAAGGAATCACGCAGAAGGAAGTATTCACGTAGAAGAAATGAATCACACAGAAGGAGGGATTCACGTGGAATATAGAAAGGGCCCAGAAGGACGCGAAGGATGGAGACAACACAAAGACAAAAGGATAAAGCAAACGAGTGAGATAAAGAAGCACAAACAACGATAATGTGAATTTCCAAAAATAGAAGGACAAATAAAGAACAAGAAGTAGAAGAAGGCAAATAGCTAGTTAACTGAAGATGGCTATGCCATGCATTGTAATGGGCTATTTTGGGATAGATAAGAATAGAACTTGAAACCCTAGATTTTGGGGTATAAATATGTAACGGGATTGGGAGATAGATATAGGTATGTATAGAGAATGTATGTGTATGTGAGTGTGAGAGTATGCACATGAAAGAGAATTGAGGCTATGGAAATATCATGAATGTAATAGATAGCTAGTAAGAAAGAAGATGAATAATGAAGGAGTTTAGAGAGGATATTACGTCTGGGGTTCTTTACTTGTCTTTATGTGTTCATGAATGATGATATACTTCACATAATGGATTTAGTCTATTGATTGGTTATGTTGTAATGTTTAGGTATGGTTGTGATAGTTTAGGTAATAATCAAGAACATACATAAGTTAAGATATGGAAAAATGATTCACGCATCAACCTCCCTTTCCCTTATTGTTGCAGAAACCTGGCTCTTGCAGGCCCAATAGATACCTTGGGTGAGACTTCATCTACGCAAGTAGGTGATGCTGAAAGGGCCAGTGTCTTGAGGGTTTGTTGGTCAGAGTAAAGACAAACCTTGGGTTTGATAATCCCTGCACAGACCAGAACCCAACCAACATGCAATGAAATCTTTTGGAGCACCCCCCCCCGGTCAGGGTTTGGGGGCAGCGCTCCCGAAGAGAAATTTTTGGGAAAATTGCTTTGTAAAATATTATAATTTCATAGTCAACCTAGACTGTTCATTATAATGTCACATATCTGACAGTAGAAGTAACTATGTTAGGGTTTTTTTCCCTAGAATCCAACCCTCTTTTATGTATGAGGGAATTGTATTATGGCTAGTGTATGTGAGTGAATATTATATTCTGGGAGAGGCGACTGTGTGAGAAAATAAGAGGAAGTTACAGTGGGTGTGTTGTAGGTTGTATCCCTTCATTTTGTTGGATAATAATAAAGGAATGATTGATAATTTATGTGGTGGATGTAGCCCTTATTGGGCGAACCACGTATATTCGTGTCTCCATTGTATTGTGTATCTTCTGTGTTTTATTTTCGCATCAGTTTTATATTATTGCTCTATGATCCTCCTTTTTCTAACAATTCGTATTAGAGCGAAAGGTAACTCATAGGAAAAGAGGGTTTCTGGTTCGAGTGGGAGAAATGGCGGAAGATAGAAAGTTTAGGGTTGAGAAATTTAATGGCCAAAACTACCAGTTATGGAAGATGCAAATGGAAAAATATCTATATTAGAAGGATAGTTTCCCATCGTTGGGCAGAAAAGAAAATCATTTGACGAGTATGAAGGATGGAGAATGGGAGGTTCTTGACATAAAGGCACTAGGAACGATACGGTTGTGGCTAGCAGTGCTGGTGGATTTCAATATTTGAAAGGAAAATACAATGGAGGATCTGATGACGACATTGACTAAACTATATGAAAAACCTTCGGCCTCCAACAAGGTATTTCTAATGAAGCGATTATTTAATATGAAGATGTCAGAAGGTGGATCTATTTTCGGCCATTTAAATGAATTTAATATAGTTACTGATTATCTAAGTTATGTAGGAGTGAACTTTGATGATGAGGTTAGGGCCCTTCTAATATTTTTGTCATTGCCAGAAAGGTGGAACAGCTTAGTCATGGTTGTAAGTAACTCTGTCTTTGGTTCAAATACTACTAAAATTTGATGATGTTGTTGGTGTTATCCTTAGCGAGGAAATGCAATGAAAAATAATAGGTGAAACAACAAGTAATGCAGTGACTATGGAGAACAGGGGAAGACAAAGGGAAAGAGGAAAGAGTCTAAGGAACCATGGGAATTCTAGGAAAGACAGATCCAAATCCAGACTAGCAAACATAGAGAGATGGAATTGTGGGAATAAAGGACATCTGAAGAAAGACTATAGATCTCCAAAGAAACAAGGAGATGGACAACAGGAGAAAAATCAGAAAGCAAATGTAGCAGGTGATGTGTTACAAGATGCTTTGATTCTTTCTTTAGAAAATATTACTGATTCTTGGGTATTATATTCATGGGATTCATTTCATGCCACACCCCATCGGAAATATTTCAAGATTATGTTCAAGGTGATTTTGGACTAGTTTATTTGGGTGATGATGAACCATCTAAATTTTTTGTAATGGGTAAAGTAAAAATAAAGTTAAAAAATGAAAACCAATGGTTGTTGAAAGAGGTGAGACATGTTCCATATTTGAGAAGAAATCTAATTTCAACGGGGTATTTAGGAAATGAAGGTTGTATATCTACATTTACAGAAAAAGCGTGGAAGGTCACTAAAGGATCATTGGTTATAGAAAAAGGAGAGAAGGTAGGTACATTGTATTTATGTACTTGTAATGTTGACTCTTCTATATCTTTAGCTTCTATAGGAGTGGATACAACACCATGGAATCATAGTCTTGGACACATTAGTGAGAAGGGGATGCAGATACTTCACAAAAGGAATTTGTTTCCAAATCTTAAACACGTTGATTTGGATTTTTGTGAGCATTGTGTTTATGGAAAACATAAGAGAGTCAGATTTCTCATAGTTGGAAAGGAAAAAAAGAGTAAAAAATTAGAGTTTGTGGATACAAATGTATGGGGACCAACTCAGATATTATCTCTTGGTGGCTCTCATTATTATCTTAATTTTATCGATGATGCAACTAGGAAAACTTGAATTTATTGCATTCGACAAAAATCTGATGTTTTTCACACCTTTAAGAAATGGAAAGTTTTGGTTGAGAATGAGATAGAAAAAATGTTGAAGTGTCTCAGATTAGATAATGGGGGTGAATATTGTAGAAAGAAGTTTGATAGTTATTGTTCATACCATGGGATTCATAGAGAGAAAACAATTCTAGGAACACCACAAGCAAATGGTGTGTCATAAAAGATGAACATGACAATCATGGAGTCTGCAAGGTGTATGAGATTGCATGCAGGATTGCCCTTGCAGTTTTGGGCAGAGGTTGTAGATACTATTGTTTACTTAATAAACATAGGGCCTTCAAGCTCCTTGGATGGTGGTATTCTATAGGAGGCATGGACATGTAAAAAGGTAAACTACTCATTTATGAAGACTTTCGGCTGTGAAGCATTTGTCCATATTGATAAAGAAAATAGAACAAAGCTAGAGGAAAAATCCAAGGAGTGTACCTTTATTGGATACGGTGTTAATGATTTTGGTTATCTCTTATGGGATTATGAAAATCACAAAATCATTAGGAGTAGAGATGTGGTATTCAATGAAAAGGTTAGGTACAAAGATCAATTGTTAGGAAATAAATAGGAAAAGGAAAACATAGAATACACAATGCTTGATAAAATCAAGGAAAATTAAATTCCAAAGGTACCATAAAATCAAAATGTACAATAAAAGGAGCAACAAGTACCCCAAACTCCTGCAAGTGTTGTTAGAAGATCTACCAGGTTAAGTAGATCCCCTGAACGATACTCTCCTTCACTGTATTATTTATTGTTGAATGATTCTGGTGAACCGAAAATTTATGAAGACACACTGAAAAGAAGCGGGAGCAAGGCATGAAGGAGGAAATGGACTCCTTGGTAAATAACCAGACTTGGGACTTGGTTTAGTTGCCTGCAGGAAAAAGAGCATTGCATAATAAATGGGTTTATAGGTTGAAGGAAGAAGATGGAGGCAAAAAGAAGTACAAGGCCAAAATTTTTGTAAAGGGGTTTGCACAAAAGAAAGGTATAGATTTTGATGAAACATTTTCTCTTGTTATTAAAATGACTTCAATTAGGAATATTTTAAGTTTTGTGGTAATAGAAGATTTGCATCTTGAACAATTAGATGTAAAAACAATTTTTCTCCATGGGGATTTGGAGGAAGAGATTTATATGCAGCTGCCTTAGGGGTATGAGGTCAAAGGGAAGGAGAATTTGGTATGTAGGTTGAAGAAGAGCTTGTATGGCCTAAAGGAAGCTCCAAGGTAATGGTATTTGAAATTTGACAGGTTTATGACAAAACAAGGTTATAGTAACTTTCATTATGTTCACCGTATTTATTTTAAGAGGCTAGAAAATGGAAGCTATATTATCTTTCTATTGTTTGTAGATGACATGCTTGTTGCAAGGGCGAACATGCAATATATAAATGTGCTCAAAAGGAAGTTGGCTAATTCATTTGCAATGAAGGATTTGGGTGTTGCAAAGAAAATCCTTGGTATGAGAATAACAAGAGACATGAAAAATCACAAATTGACATTGTCTTAGGGAGAGTACATAGAGAAGGTGTTGGAGATGTTTAGAATGCATAATGAAAAACCAATTAGTACACCTTTGGCCAACCATTTCGAGTTAACTAAGGAAATGTATCTCAAGACATGGGAGTAGATAGAATACATGTCCATGGTCCCTTATTCATCAACAATTGGCAGCTTGATGTATGTGATGGTGTGCAGAAGACCAGATATTGCACATGTAGTGGGAGTTGTGAGCAGGTATATGAACAATCCAAGTAAAAAAAATTGAGAGGTAATAAAGTGGATTCTCAAGTATTTGAGAGGTACTACTACTCATGCATTATGTTTTGGAGGTTCAAACATTGTTCTATGGGGATATATTGATTGAGATAAGGCAGGTGATAGAGATATCAAGAGGAGCACCATACAATATGTTTTTACTGTAGGTGGAACAAAAGTAAGTTGGATTTCAAAACTACAAAAGGTTGTTGCACTTTCAAGAACGAAAGCAGAGTATGTTGTTGCTACAAAGGCTAGTAAAGGGATGATTTGGTTACATAGGTTTATGGAGGAATTGAGAAAGAAACAGGAGAATAATAGGTTGTATTGTGATAGCTAGAGTGCCATTCATCTTGCAAAGAACTCAACCTTCCATTCTAATACTAAACATACATAACTCAGGTACTATTTCATGCGATCTGTTTTGGAAGATGGGCAATTGAAGTTGGAAAAGACACATATTAGCCAGAATCCCCCATACATGTTAACAAAAGTAGTAACCATGGAGAAATTGAGTTCCTGCTCACTTTCAGTTGGCCTTCAAGAATGAAGGCGAAGATGAGAAACTTATCAGGTTCAAGGTGGATCATAGTCTAGTTGGTACACCAACAATGGAGTTGTTGTGATCAATCTCTAAGTGGGAGATTGTTGATTGTGGAGCCCGATTATCTTCCTGATTCAGAGGTCTTGTTTCAATTGTGTTTGGATCCTATTTCCTAATCCCCCCCCCCCAAATCTATCACCAGGGGGGGGCTCGATAATATTTTGGATCCCACCCATGACGAGAGTTCGAGGGCAGCACCCTCGAAGAGAAATTTTTGGGAAAATTACCTGGTAAAATATTGTAATTTCATAGTCAATCTGGATCGTTCATTATAAGGTCACAGACCTAACGGTATAAGTTATGTTAGGTTTTTTTTCCCTATAAGGAAACCATCTTTTATGTATGAGGGAATTGTATTGTGGCTAGTGTATGTGAGAAAATATTGTATTCTGAGATAGGAGAATGTGTGAGAAAATAAGAGGAAGTTACAATGGGTGTGTTGTAGGTTGTATCCCTTAATTTTGTTGGATAATAATAAAAGAAGGGCTGGAAATTTATTTGGTGGACATAGCCCATATTGGGTGAACCACGTATATCCGTGTCTCTATTGTATTGTGTATCTTCTTGTTTTATTTCCACATATGTTTCATAATATTGCTATGCGATCCTCTTTTTTCTAACAGATTCTTGACTATGATCTTGTTCAGGGATCTATAATCAATACAAAGTCATCATGTCCCATCCTTATTCTATACTAGAACAATTGGGCTCCTGCAAGGTGAGGAAATTGGTCTAATGTGTCCCTTCAGAATTAGCTCTTGGATTTGGCGTTTGATTTCTTCATTCTCCATAACATAACACATGTTCACATGGTCGTTAGGCATAGGAGCATCGAGTGTCAAATAAATTGAGTGCTTTACTTGATAGTGCACAAGCACCAGAGTAGGTGAGGAAAATATGTCTTTGTGCTCTTCTAATATCTTTTCCCCATGTTTTTGATGTGTAGAGAGACCCTGTGCATAGGTTTTGGCGGTTGCAGTGACCTTTCGTTCACCTTTGGACAGAACCATAAAGAGGACAAATCTCCCTATCTGGGAGACCACTTTTCTACACTGCTTCATGGAGATAAAAGAGACCACAATAGTTGGGACTACCTCTGGTACCCTATAGAGTTGATCTCCCAAAGTAATAATGACATTACATGGCCTAGATTCATAAACAACATGACACTTCCACATATATGGTTGTCATAACAAAACATCAAAAACTTCAAGAGGGGAAACATCAAACAATACCTCGTCTTTGAAGAGTTTGATGTCATAGTGCATGCGACATTGTTGGTTGATGCGGATGTCCCATCCCTAGCTGAGCCATCCGATGGTGTATGGTTGATGATGCAACATCATTGTTAGGTTCAAGCTCTTGATGACATTTGTTGAGATTAGGTTCTTTTGGCTATCATGTCAAAAATGAAATGAAGTGGGGTGCCCTTCACCCACATCTGTGAGTGGAAGAGGTGCTCCCCTTCTTCAAGCTCCTCTGGTTCCTCTAGCTGGACTTTTGTGGTAGCGATGGTGACACTAGGTTTTGCATCATTGATCCATTTTCCGTTTTCCAGTTTTGAATCAGAGTCTGAGTCAACATATGACCTTGAGGTTTTCATCTCAGCCAACATTGAATGTTTGGAATGACATTCATCAGTATTGTGCCAAGGGATTTTGTGGAACTTGCACCACTTTCCAGTGTCCTTCTTCAATTGCCCATTACCCTTCTTTGTTGGTGGTTTGGATTGGTTGTCCTGGGAATGGACATGCTTGATTTGTCCTTTGTCTTGGGAGTTAGGGGCACCCTTACCATACTTCATCTGTTGCGGATTTGTAGACTAGAACTCTCGCTTGTTCTGTTACTTAAATTTATGCTCAATTTTGACAACAAATCGATAAGTGGCTCCCAATGATGAGATGTCCAAAAATTCCATTTTGGTTTGGATGTACATGTGTAGAGCCCCATGGTATTTTAGAACCAGATGCCACTCAGATTATTTGATACCCAACTTGGTGCACAAGATATAGAAGGTATTTGTGAACTCTTACACTATTTGGACCCGATCTTGACACAGTGTGGTCCATCTTGTGTACTGGTCATCATAGTTTCCAAAAGAGTAATATTGTTCCTTGAGGGAATCAACAAAAGCTACCTAAGTGGGTCGTGGCCCAAAAATTGTAGACTTGTCCTCAACATGTTTCTCACAGTAAGTATCCCACTAATATCTGACATGGGGAAGGGCCTTGAGGAGCGCGAAGGTGATTTTTTCAGTGTTGGAAATTTTTTGGGCAGAGAAATAACCCTCTAGAAGACTTAACCATTTTTCTAAAGCGTCAACATCTATCTGGCCTTCAAATAAAGGAATATTAAAGTTAACTTGTACCTTAAAGGGAATTTAACCTCCGAAAGGACTCCTGGTTGAAGGTGCCTCTGTTTCTATCGACAAACGTCAAAGGATCTGGGAGAAATTATCCATCATCTCATTCCTCTATTGTGTGAGGGATTTCTCGAGCAATAGTTTGATAAGGTCTCCTATTATGTCGTCCCTCTTTTCTTCTACCATGGGATGTTTCTTTGGCATGAGATAATGGTTGCACTCAAGATAAACAAGCTCAATATACACCTCTTTATACCTTGACCTTGTCGGGGACATACAGTAAGAACGATAAGGAGCAGACTGCTCTGATACCACTGATCCAGATTATTTTGAGAACGACATGGAAGAAGAAATATAATGCAAATATAACAAGGAGATACACAAATATATTGCAAGGAACAAAATAATACAATAAAACTCAAATTCTATTAATGACTATTTGGAATACAAAATATTGTAAAATGAAAAGCACACAAGCTAGCTAGAATGGTGGGAGCTTATCTCTAAAGAGAGATGCGTCGGTTACACTAATTCATAAGAATTTGATTAGAATGAGGCTCCAAAGGCCTTTTTAACATAAATCATAAATGATAAAACCCTAAACATTCAAAACCCTAACACCAAAAGATGAAATGCCAAAAGGTTTATGGGCCCCAAAGGGGGTAGTTGATATGTCAACTTCCCGAGGGTGCAACTTTCACATATAATCTTTGTTTGGGGATATTAGTACCCCGTCGAAAAGGTCTAACCGAGTAGTATATATTTCGAATAGCCCAATACATCCCAACAAGGATTTATTGGGTGCTACAAGTCAAAAAATGTTGTTTAGGGCCTCAAAATGACCCCATAAATTTGGGACCTGAAAAACTGTAGAAAAATTGCCAAGATGGAAACTGTAATTTGAGCCAGTGGAATAGGTGGGCAACCACCGATGTCCACCTGGATCAATAGTATATTTTAGTTAATGGAATCTATGGTGTAGATACACTAGGTGATTATGAGTTATTTTCTTTAAAATATATGATTTTATGTTGTAGTTTGTCTTAGGTGTGCAATTTTGTTCCTAAGAAACCAAGAGGATTCACTAGCTTTGTCTAGTAGTATATCGATTGTTAACTATGAATTGCCTCATACATAAAACCACTCCCGCGTCTTTGAATTGGGCCTGAATCACATCTCTAAGTTGTCTCAGATGTCAATGACCAGGAACATTACAAGGAAGGCACCTTAAACCCCAAGTTTTCGACGATAGAGGGAAATTAACACTTAGCAAAGTATGGAATGTTGAATAACCAACCAATGCAGGCAGGTCATATCTAGAAGAGACAAGATATTCAAAAAGCTGGGATAGATCTAGCTGGCAGCACCAATGAAGTCCAAGACCCGAAATTGATATTCAACTCGTTGTTTTTTGCGAATCAAGCATTTGATGATCATGTTGAAATCTATAAAATATTGTCCACGGGCTTCATTATTGTGTGTGTGTGTGTGTGTGTATATATATATATATATATATATATATATATATTGTCAGCAGCAGGCCCAATCGTAGTCATTATGGAAAATAATCTCAGTTGTATTTTGTAACCCAATTTATTTGAATATAGAATATTTGAGGTTTTTGTATGGTGTTTTCCAATCTCTGGTATTGTTTTTTATTTTAATTTGTACTTTTTTTGTGTGTCGTTAAACATGGACGACAAGCCTTTCTTTTTGTTGCCCAACACTTCAATTTAAATAAAGGCTACTATGTTCGCTCCTTACATTTTACATGGAAGAATATTTTTTCATAGGCCATACTTATGTGGCGCCCGCCCTATACTTAAAGAAGGAAATGGGAGGACCCGTCTTGCTTTCGTTCTTCGAGGTCCCATAAATAGAATGAATTAATGTATATATTTCAACAAGGCAACTCAAGTGCCGACGTCATGTTCCTGTTCAATATTTTGCATATATTGCAGCTTCTTCTATTTGATAATATACGTGCATATAAAACATGTTGCATCATATATATATATATATATATATATATCTTATGGGTTTCAACGAAATTTGCGAACCGGAAAACATCCTGCAAATTGGAAGATGCTTTACATTTGGACCAGAAATAATCTATTAATATATATTAATATGAATACTATTGGAATAAATATAAACACTTTCTCTTTAATTTTTCCCTGTTTTCTCCCCCTCTATTATCCCTTTGTGGTTCTATATTTAGTGGTATCTCTATGATCATGACCTCTTTGATTCGCGGATTGGTAGATTCTCATCTTTAACTATATCTTCACACCAAGAGCCCGACCGACCACGGTCCCTTTATATACTTAGCCAATTATCTAACCACCGGGTCTCGAGTTTGCAGTATCCAACACTTATGTCCCCTGTTCCTTGATTTGCAATTTATGATTTTACTAGTGAGAACTCACTAGGGGTTCGAAAAGATTGGCATTAATAAACAACATAGATGTTATTCTGTGAGATACTTAGCCCTTTTCCCCTTTTCTTCTTCCCGTCTATTATCGTTTTTTGGTTATATACTTATTCGCCTTTCTATGATCGCGGGTTCCAGGGTTGGCGGGCTGACAAATTTTCATCTCCATCTATATCCTCACATGGCGAATCCGATCGATCGTTGTTCTTTTCCATACTTAGCCAATTTTATGGTCACGGTTGCCAGGTTGGCGCTTTCGAACTCTGGTGCTTCTTGTTCCGTGATATTCTTGCACTCAAAACTTTCGTGATCTACAATTCCACTGTGGACTCCTCAAACTCGCAAGCTTCACTCCACCAGGGTTCACAAATGTTTCAAAGCATCTATCGCTACGACCGTCGTTCCTTTCTATACTTAGCCAAATTTTTCCACCTATTCTGCGATATACATCTTGCACCCAAAAATTCTCCGATATACAATTCCACCACGGGCTCCTCCAACTCGCAAGCTTCACTTTACCTGAATTCATAAAAAGTTTCAAACCATTTATGGCTCTCTTCCATCCCCACCCCAATTGCTCCCTTCCCAATGCACATTAATTATTCCGACCTCTAAATTAACTTCCAATGTTCAGTGACCTACAAATAGCACCCGGACCTCCGCCATATACAAATTGACTGTCGAAATCCGACATCGTCCCCTCTTCTGTGTTACACATTATGCATTCAAATGTTTTGAACGATACAATTTGACCGTCGGGGCCTCACATCTTCTGGGGATACCTTGTCACCCTATTTTGGATCCTCAGGTTGGCGGGTTCACAAAATCTCTAGTTCCTAGTCACTGTTTCCTGTGCCGGCCATCTTCATACTTCTTTCCAAATATGCAACAACAAAGGTTTAATACTAAGATGCCATCATGCAACAATCGTAAATATCGTCATTAATAAGCAAAAGCCTCGAGGACTAACCATTCCTACAGACCTTGTCCAAAAACATGTAGAGAAGATCTTTCCAGGTAATGGGAAAGCTATTACAAATTTCAATATATTAGAGAAAACAAGTTTGGGCCATCGTTTCCCTATTCCATACTTGGACACTTTTTTGATTGCGGGTTCCCAGATTGATGGCCTCAAAATTGTGTTTCAAATCTTCCACGACTTGCAAAGAGTGCCCGGAGTTCCGCGATACACAATTTGTCCGCTGGAATGCCCCATCAGGAGCCCGATCGTCCATCGTTTCTTTCAATACTTAGCCCCAAGTTGGTTGTATCTCCATGACGTGGTACATTTATTGTGTATCGAGTCTGGCCTACCATTTCCCTGTTCCATACTTAGACACTTTTTTGATTTCGGGTTCCCAGACTAGCGGGCTCAACATTGTGTTTCCAATGTTCCGCGACTAGCAAATAGTACCCAGAGTTTCGCGATATACAATTTGTCCACATGAATGCACCTTCATGCCCTAATATGCGGTCAACACTCCCAAGAGATACAATTTGACCCTCGACCCCTCACCTTCCTTAATTATTGTTCCCTGTCCCTGCCACCTTCCTACTTCTCTCTGGATATGCAATTGACAAGATTTAATGCTAACACTTTGTCATGCATGAACCTTAAACATGTCATGAATGAGCGAAAGGCTCGAGGAGATCTCCCACACTTATGCTATATACAAATTGACCGATGGACTCCCATATCATCCCCTCTTCTATGGTACGCATTTTGCACTCAAGTTTCGAGACATACAATTTGACCCTTAGGAAATCACGTCTCCTAGGGAACCATTTTCACCCTAATTTTGAAGGTCGTCCGATCGCTTTCCATACTTTCCAATTTCATGGAATCTCTTTCATGGATCCTTGGGTTGGCGGGTTCATGAAATCTCCAATTCTTAGTCACTGTTTACTATGCTCGCCACCTTCGCACTTCTTTCAAAGTATGCAATGACCAAGGTTTAATGCTAACAGTTCATATTGCAACAATTGTATAGATCGTCATTAAAAAGCAAAAGCGTCGACGAGACAATGAAATTTAAATGAAGCTAGACTCCTAGAATTTAAATGAATTTATTTTCTCTTATTTTCTCTTTTTTGCCTAGAGACAGGCAGAAAAGATATTGCCACACAATGGGATATATATTACAAGTTTCAATATATTAGCGAAAACGAATCCGCCCAGCCGTTTCCCTATTCCATATTTGAGCCACGTTTTCGATTGCAGGTTCCCGGATAGGCGGGCTCACATTTTCACTTCCATTGTTCTGTGTCCTGCAAACATTACTCGAACTTCCGCGATATACAAATTGCCCTCTGGATTGTCCCATCATGCCCTCTTCCGTGTTATGCATTTTGCACTCAAAAAGTTTAGAGACATACAATTTGACCCTCGAGCCCTCACCTCCAACGGTTGTACCTTGTAACCCTATTTTGAAGCCCACCCAACCACTTTTGATAATTAGACACTCCTTAATTGCTCTTTCCCATCCCCATGACCTTCGTACCTCTTTCTTAATATGAAATTAGTAACCTTTCATGCTAACAACTCACCATGCAGGAACCGTCAACATTGTCATTAATGAGAGAAACACTCGAGGAGATCTCCCATTAATATACATTAAACCAAGATCCGCAGAGAGTTATATTATCCCTTCCGATTATTCATCTCAAATATGGCTCATCGCATTGTCCCGTTCAGGAAATCTCCAATCCTCAATTTCTCATTGTCGTACCTTCCATGTTCACACTTCCATGTATGCAATTACTAGTCTTTAATGCAAACAACACATCACACAACGGCCGTCGAAATTGTCATTAATGAGCGAAAGTCTCGAGGAGATCTCCCATTCACACGCATTGGACCAAGATTTGCACTGGTTTATATTATCCCTTCCAACTCTTCATTTCAAACATTGTCTGGAGCAAATCAACGTTCTCGTAAACTTATGGTAGCAACTCGACAATAGTTATGTGGATATACAGTGAATATCTTCAGACGTGAGGACCGGAACTTCCAGTGGTCCAGGGCATACTCTTACTATTCATCCCGTTCCGCCCAGAACGAAGTGATTTGGGCCTCTGGAATCGCTCGTGTAGGCTACGTCCCTGAGGTTTTTGACTGTAAGGAGGTGGTCTCTTGGTGTGTTGAAAAATATATTTCAACCCAAAGGGTTATTCCACTGCGCGACCATTCTTCTGTTTCTTTGTCACCTCAGGTCTTCCACAAGATGTTAAGATTGTCGAATCCAACATTGACCTTCAGAGAACAAGACTGCAAATAGTTCCTAGAAAAACATGATAACGGGTTGGACCTCTTACCCGAGTTCCTTGAAGACCCGACAACAGTTCCTGAAGATATCACAAAGTTGTAGGTAAGTTCCTTTAGAAATCCATTCTGGGAAATTGCTTGGTTGTTTACAAGAATAACGGGACAAGAATCCACGACAAGCATTTCCCATATAGTTATTTATATTTTGTACTTCACAGTCAATGAACAATTCATTTTCGATTGGGGAAAGCTAATATCCATTGAAATCTGTTCCTAGCTGTCATGATTCAAAGAATCGAATAAATTTTATATGTCATCCTACTTGATTTTCGCAATAGTGCATTGGTGTCCGTTTCCAAAACTGTCTCTGTCCAAGAAAATAAACTATGAATTCGACCAAGAAACATTCTGGTACCAGGCCTTGTGGAGGCACAAGGCCTCCCATTGTTTTTATGAGGTTTTTAATGGCTTTGTCTTAGTTTTCAAAGATTTCTTGTTAGGAAAGGACGCTCCCCGGATTTCTGGCCAGGCAACCAAGTTTTTGGACAAGAAGGGGATACTTGAACAAAAGGAAAATTACAGTGTAATAACGATATTTGGTTCCAAGGAAAATCTTGCTTTCCTTCCATGCCAAATCAAAAACAAGATGTTTGTTATAGAAATAACAAGGCAATACAACCACTGGTTTCATTTTTTCCATGACAAGAGAAAAAAATAGTTCATTCCTTTGCCCTAGAAAGTCGGGGACTTCGTGTGAAAAAACATCAACAATATTGACAAATTCGCAGGCCATTTCAACAACTTGAACCTAAAATATGCTGAAAGGCTAAAAGGGTTTGACCCTAATAGGATTTTTCGAGAACATTTACTATCAGTTAGCTTTAGTAGCTCTTTTATCCATAAACGCCTGACTGAAGACAGAGACAGTGACGACAACACTCCTGCTTCTGACGATTGCGAGGTAGAGACATTGCAAAGCGCAATTGAATTGTACAGACAATAGGGAAAATGATCCAGTGAGAATAGTGTCCAATCCCCGACCAACACTCCCAAGAGCATGACATCATAGAGCATCGCTTCAATGACCCACCCCAGTAAGAAAGCAACCAAAAAATCTTCAAACGGAGGAGGAGATAAGAACCCTCCTCGCGAAAAATTTGATAGTTCTCACAAGCTTCCCCTGACGAAGAAGAGAAAAAACATTATAGGGAAGGAGGAAGAACCTGAAATTGAAAGTGAGCACAAGCAACTTGAAACTTCTATAGATGCCATGTTGTAGAAAGTTGACCCGCACGCAGACGCGATGCACCATAGTTCCACAATGGAAATAACCGAGACCAACATTTTTTATGAAGATGAATCCTTCGTATTCCAGAGGGTTGTTTTTGACAGCCAATCTAAAAATTTAATCATTGAAAAGAGAGATGTAACAAATAAGAAAGACAAATATCATACAGAGATTAACTTTACGAAAATGTTGTCGTCCCAAATCTCTCGATTTCACCGCGTAACGGGTGATGCTCTTGATGATTCCATTGGAGGAATTGAAGCAGAGAATGCCAGACTGAACGTTTGAATCAAAGAATTGGAGGAGGATTTCATTGCTACCCCAGTGTGTTCCAGTCCTTTTATGTATGCAATTACTAGTCTTTAATGCAAACAACGCATCACACAACAACCGTCGAAATTGTCATTAATGAGCGAAAGTCTCGAGGAGATCTCCCATTCAAATGCATTGGACCAACATTTGCATCGGGTTATATTATCCCTTCCAACTCTTCATTTCAAACATCTTCTGGAGAAAATCAACGTTCTCGTAAAGATATGGCAACAACTCGACAACAATTATGTGGAGATACAGTGAATATCTTCGGACGTGAGGACCAAAACTTCCAATGGTCCAGGGCATACTCTTACTATTCATCCCGTTCCGCCCATAATGAAGTGATTTGGACCTCTGGAATCGCCCGTGCAGGCTATGTCCCTGAGGTTTTTGACTGTAAGGAGGTGGTCTCTTGGTGTGTCGAAAAATATATTTCAAGCCAAAGGATTATTCCACTACGCGACCATTCTCCTGTTTCTTTGTCACCTCAGGTCTTCCGCAAGATGTTAAGATTGTCGGAGCCAACATTAACCTTCAGAGAACAAGACTGCAAACAATTCCTAGAAAAACATGATAACGGGTTGGACCTCTTACCCAAGTTCCTCAAAGACCCGACAACCATTCCTGAAGATATCACAAAGTTGTAGGTAAGTTCCTTTAGAAATCCATTCTGGGAAATTGCTTGGTTGTTTACAAGAATAACGGGACAAGAATCCACAAAAAGCATTTCCCATATAGTTATTTATATTTTGTACTTCACAGTCAATGAAAAATTCATTTTTGATTGGGGAAAGATAATATCTATTGAAATTTGTTCCCATTATATGTCATCCTACTTGATTTTAGCAATAATGCATTGGTGTCTGTTTCCAAAACTGTCTCTGTCCAAGAAAATAAACTTTGAATTCAACCCAGTAACATTTTGGTACCGGGCCTTGTGGAGGCACAAGGACGCCCATTGTTTTTATGAGGTTTTTAATGGCTTTGTCTCAGTTTTCAAAGATTTATTGTTAGGAAAGGATGCTCCCCATATGTCTGGCCAGACAACCAAGTTTTTGGACAGGAAGGGGACACTTGAACAAAAGGAAAATTACAGTGTAATAATGATATTTGGTTCCAAGGAAAACCCTGCTTTCCTTCCATGCCAAATCACAGACAAGATGTTTGTTACAGAAATAGCAAGGCAATACAACCACTGGTTTCATTTTTTCCATGACAAGAGAAAAAAACAGTTCATTCCTCTGCCCTAGAAAGTCGGGGACTTCGTGTGCAGAAACATCAACAAGATTGACGAATTCGCAGGCCATTTCAAGAACTTGAACCTAAAATATGTTGAAAGGCTAAAAGGGTTCGACCCTAATGGGATTTTTCAAGAACATTTACTATCAGTTGGCTTTAACAACTCTTTTATCCATAAACGCCTGACCGAAGACAGAGATAGCGACGACAACACTCCTGCTTCTGACGATTGCGAGGTAGAGACATTGCAAAGCACAATTGAATTTACAGACAATAGGGAAAAGGATCTGGTGAGAACAATGTCCAGTCCCTAACCAACACTCCCAAGAGCACGACATCACGGAGCATCGCTTCAACGAACTACCCTAGTAAGAAAGCAACCCAAAAATCTTCAAATGGAGGAGGAGATAAGAACCCTCCTCGCGGAAAAATTGATAGTTCTCACAAGCTTCCCCTGACGAAGAAGAGAAAAAACACTGTAGGGCAGGCGAAAGAACTTGAAATTGAAAGTGAGCACATGCAACTTGAAACTTCTATAGATGCCATGTTGCAGAAAGTTGACCCACACGCGGACGCGATGCACCATAGTTCCACAATGGAAATAACCGAGACCGACATTTTTGATGAAGATGAATCCTTCGTATTCCAGAGAGTTGTTTTTTACAGCCAATCTAAAAATTTAATCATTGAAAAGAGAGATGTAACAAATAAGAAAGAAAAATATCGTACAAAGGTTAACTTTAGGAAAATGTTGCCGTCCCAAATCTCCCTATTTCACTGCGTAACGGGTGATGCTCTTGATGATTCCATTGGAGGAATTGAGGCGGAGAATGCCAGACTGAACGACTGAATCAAGGAATTGGAGGAGGCTTTCATTGCTACCCCAGTGTTTTCTAGTCCTTTAGCAAAAATCGTGCTTGCTACCCCTGCAACCAAGTTAAAAGGATCCTTCAGCCTCTTCACATCCTGTAGAGCCTTTGTAGAGAAAAAAATCAAGAAAAGAATGCAACTAATTACTGAAGCCTGTGAAACATCACAAAATATAGCTTCCTTTCGAAAGAGGGCAAATGATTTGCATGGACATTTGCAGAGAATTTAAAAAATGAAGAACGTTTCTATGAATAGATGGTGACCCCTTTTTCCAACCATGCCATCAACAACTCGGATCTGAAAAGAAGACAAGAGGATATCCCCTCCCCAAAGCGGATCAAACAATTAAAAGCATGTTGACAAAAGAAAGCTAAGAACGTACAACTCATTGTCGAGTCATGTGAACAAGCCATGTCAAAGAAAGAAGAATTATTCAGAAACCTGACCCAAATAGACTTAGCCGGAAGTACTAACGAGGTTCAAGACCCAAACTTAATCCTCAAATCCTCGTCCTTGACCAAACAAGCCTTCGATGAACAACTTGATATTTTAAAGGGGTTGTCTTTAGAAAATTTTTACGACATCCTTGAATATGGTGAAGATGAGGTCAAGAACTAGCTTGTGGACTATTCAACACACAATGAATAAATTAAACAGGCTCTGAATAGTATTTCTGTGGATCTATGGAAATTAGAAAACAAGCTTTTCGACATAGAAATCCGGGATGAAATCAACGTGGCCCCCATGAGAAGCTACATGGAAGAATGGCTCCAAAGGAGAATGGACAAGCTCATCGATGAAGGGAAACAACCGGTTGGAACGATTCTAGTGGTCGTCGATGACAACAATAAAAACGCATCGGCTTCATAGTAAGTTTATACTGATCACGTCTTGTTTTCTTTATCAATCCAGTTTTTCTACCTCTTCAAATAGAAATCTCTAACCAAAGACTCATAACTTCCAATTTCTTTTTTTCAGGTCTTCCTCTCTACCCTCACGCACTTCTTTTTTCTACAGTCCTATTTCTTGTACTTATTTCTTTTATGGTCCGTGGGAGCCCCAATCCCAGTCTATATGACAAACGCATTTAAATTTCCAGAAATATGTAACATACATTATTAATTTTTAATAAATTTCAAAGAAAACTAATTCGACAATGCTAATTTTTTTTTGCCTTCAACTATGCTGGATGTCAGGAAACTGTGTTTATTATATTTGAATGTTTAATGTGTGTGATTCCTGGTCCTTTTTTCCAGGAACCTTTATTGCAAGGCATTATTAATTTTTGATCAATTTTAAAGAAAACTAATTTCGGAATGCTAAATTTTTTTTCCTTCAACTATGCTGGATGTCAGGAAATTGTGTGCTTCCTGGTCCTTTTTTCCAGGAACCTTTGTTGCAAGTCATTGAGACAAAAAAATTCTAAGTCCCATGTTTGAACTATACACACCCTAGGAAAAAATTGCCTCGTTCGCTCATTAACCTTGGGGGTCATCTACCAGCCCAATGTCTTGTGGCTGGCCCATGACACACTGCCACAAGTCATCCTCTCATCCTCTGCATGGATACCACCTATACTTCAAGTTGCTTCCCATGTGTCTCTGCTCGGTCTCGTTGTACTACGTTGCTTCCCATTCCAACCTGGCAGGGACTACGTTGCCAAGCAACACTTGTTATGTCGAAGGCGTTCTTTAAGGGGAGGTTTCTTGAGGTTTTTCATCGCCTGTCATTGACGAATGAAACACTGCCATCTGTTTCTTATTATATTCCAACACCCGTTGTACATCCCCTGAAATATGGGCATTCAATTTTCCTTGTCATAACTTTTTATATTTCATAAATCAACCCAAATCACCGTCACTTTGAACATAATAAATACCCAGGACTTCCGACGTGGGATGTGAACCATCTTGGAACTTTCCATGCACAGAGTATGAAGATAAAGCGAAGTTGCAAGTCTCCCACTCGATCTTTGACCTTTATTTGGATCCTCCTCGTCATCCATCCAACCTAGATTAGAACATATCGGGATTGAAGTGCTTTCTGTAACCACCAATCTTCCACTTCAATTAAAATAAATTAAAGGCTCTTGCACTTCCACAAGAGCAGAGCAGTAGAGTGGCGCTCGTCGTTTATAAGCCAATCATTGACTACGATATTCATGATGCTCTTCGCCATATCAGTACATTACTCATCAAGAAGAATTATCAAATTTATTGAGATGGAATTTTTTAATTATTTAAAATAAATTTAAGATGATAATTTAAAATAATTATATAAATATATTAAAATAATTTTTTATTTAAAATATCTAAAATGATAATTTAAAATAAAATTAAAATAATAATATAAATATATAAAAATAAAATTTTAATAAATATAACTTTTTTATTTAAAAAAAATCTAAAATAATAATTTAAAATAAATTATAATTACCAAGTTTGAATCTACATTAAAAAAAAATAGATGGAAATTTTTTCAATTCCAAAAAATCCATGAATGTACTTCATCATATCTTCTAGGAATTCATTTCATTGAGAATTGTATGCTCTTTTGTTTTCCCAAGAAAAAATTTCTCGAATTTATGAAAGGTATAAATTCATTTACAAAGTGCATCTGCAAGCTGAGTAGGCTTGTACAGTGCGATAGCCAGGATATAACTGGTACATTAAAAAATTCACAGTGCTTACAAGGGGAGATTGCCCGGCCACTATAACAAGAAACAACCTGGAAGATGAAGCAATTGGAGGCCGATAGTGGTCAAAACCAGTCCACTTCTTTCACGACTAGCACTTTTGCTATAGCATGAGTTCCTCCACGAGAGATCAAAAACCAATCAAAAAACTACTATCACGGCTTTATAGAGCTGTCTTCAAGCAAACCGGAAGGGCCATTATAATTCAAAGATGTTGATAGAGGAGATAGGGCTCTCTTGTCCTCTATCGCAGTGAAAGATCGAGAGTCTTCCAACCACTTCGCTAAGAGCCCTCTTGGAGAGAGCATCTGCCTCGGTATTGTGTGATTTGGGGATATGGAGGAAGTTGATATTGGTGAAGAGTTTGGACAATTGTTGCGTTTTTTGGTTCCAGCCTTCAATATGGATGGATTGGAGAGTGCAATTACGATTGATCCAATCTATAATAACTCTCGAGTCTCCGAGAACATGGAGGTGGTTTAAAAACCAAAGGGAAGCAAGGGTGAGAGAAGCCCATAAGCCCATGAGCTCGGCTTTGGTGTTTGTACCCGTACCACAGTTAATGAACCACTTTGTGATCCTCGACGGATGGGTTTTGAAGGTGCCTCCAGCCCCACAACATAATCCAGAAGACTGTGTCGCACCGTCAAAACAAGCCAAGGTGTGGCCTTCAGGCAAATTAAATTCCACAGCTTTGTAAGGGTGGGCCTTAATAGTAGACAGTTGCCAATGGAAGGTAGCCAGAGTTCTGTTAAAAACCACAAGGGAGGAAGATGAAGCGTCCTAAAAAATGGCCTTGTTGCGTTTTGTCCAGATCTGCCAGCAAACATAGGCAGCCAGTGAAAGCGATGCTGCTTTTTCCGAGTGCCAAGAAGAGAAGCAATCTGAGATGGTGGCACCGGTCCAGAAGAAGGAAAAAGAGAAGTGATGTAATAAGCGGTTTCAGACTTCTTTTGTAAAATTACAATGTATCAGTAAGTGATGAATGTCCTCAGAGGCTCGGCAGCAAAGAGAGCAAATCCCTGGACCCTGCCAGCCTTTCTTACGGAGCACCTCCCAGGTGAGAGCTTTTCCATTAGCACAAAGCCAGATAAAGAGTTTGTGTTTAAGAGGGAGCGGCCATTTCCACATCTGGAAGAGCCACGGAGGAAATGCATCGACGTCCAGTGCTGGTAGGAGGGCCGCATAGATATTTTTGACAGAGACTCTGCCAGTGGCATCACCCCCAGCCCAGATGAGGGAGTCCTGCGCGTCGGTGAGGGAGATACCGGCTTGTTTTAAAGATGTCGTGTAAGAATCCCATTCCAGGGCCATTGACCCGAAAAGGAGAAGGTCCCTACTGTGTAGCCAATGGTCCGGGAGAGGAAAGGCGCGGGTCTCCACCTTCATCTATGCCAGTGAAAAGTAATTAAAAGATCCAAGCTGCGATCTGAGTGACAGAGATAGAATCGAGAGATCATCCAAGCCGAGTATTTTATCTCTTCCGAGTTTGATTTCAGAACCCGATCCAGGCCACCAACGGAGCCAGTGAAGGATCACCGGAGAGGAAGAAACCGGACCCCTCCAAAATGGTGAAGCCCTCTTCTGTAGGAGATGTGTCTTTCACAGCCAAAGATGGAGGGGCAGGGAGCCTAGATACTTATCCATAATGACTCGGTGCCAAATGTTGTCAAGAGTGACCGCTCTCCAGAAAGAACTAGCTAGTAGGGCCGTGTTGAAGATATCTAGGTTCTTTAGTCCCCATCCCCCTGACCTTTTTGGTCTAGAAAGAGTCTGCCAGTTGCAAAGGTGAAAGCGGTGCTTCCCTGCAAGGTCATTCCACAGGAAATTGAAGGAGAGTCTGCGAAGTAGAATAATGATCTTGTTGGGAATCCGTTCCAGGGTCATCCAATAAACCGTCGGGCTTTCTAACACCGATTTTACCAGTATAAGTCTTCCACCCAAGGAAAGCCATTTATTACACCAAATGCCAATTCTCCTTTCGAAGATGGCCACTAACCACCTCCAGTCATTTGAGGAGGAGGCTCCCGGCTTCAGCTGGTAACCAAGGTACTTGAATCCTTTTTTCAAGTCAAAAAAGGAGAAGGGTATGGAATATTTAAGGCAAGAGAGCTCGGCCTCGGATAAACCCCAATAGTGAACAGTGGACTTTGAGGGATTAATGGATAGCCCCGATACAGAACAGAAGTGTTGTAAGATGTCCAGAATCGCAAGCCACTCTGCTAAATCAGCTTTGGACATTAGAAGAATATCGTCAACAAACATGAGGTGAACGATCTTGATGAGATTTGAAACCTTTATACCAGTGATGTGGTGCTCGAAGAAGATTTTAGAGAGGAGAAGGCTAAGACCTTCCATAATTAAGGTAAAGTGATAAGGAGAAAGTGGGCAGCCCTGATGGAGTCCCCTTTGTTGGTGGACATGTTGATGTTTGTTTCTCTATTTGTTGAGATCCGTGTATCCTTTTGTTTTATTTGTATTTTCTAAGTTCATGCTTCAAATATGTATTAAGTTTCATATCAAATGATATCACAGTGAATAGTTCTAAAGTGTTGCTTGTTTATTGAGCTCTATTTATTGAGATCCCAACTGACCCATATTTGAGAAGTAGTTCTTACAACAATAATTTGGAGGTTTTTAGGGATAAATCTATTTTTACTAATAATTTGATTCAATCTATTGGATTGATGGACTTTTAATTTTTTTACCAATTCCACTCAATTTGGTAATTATGATATAAACATATTAAAAATATATTTTTAAATTATTTAAAAAATAATATTTTTAATAAAATATAATATATACAATAATTTTTAATAAAATATAATAATATATTTTTTATGATAATAATTACTATTTATTAAAATCAACTTTGGTTTCCCCGGATGGGGTGTTAACAGGGAACACGTGGAGTATGAACGGGGGGGGGGGCATATGCCAACGGGGCACGGAGCCATGTGACGGGCTCGTGCCACCGTATGCCACCCTCCCGCAGCATTAAAACACTCTAAATGCGATGGGAAGGGCTGTTAATGCTCCCCCTCGACTCTTGTGTTGTATTATGGCGCACTCACTCGGCTCTGTTCATTATCTCTGTTGGTGGCTCGTTGGGCTTCTCCCTCCGCAGCCATGTCCATCCTCTGACTGCGTTCACTGGCCCTCGGCGGTTTCTCCTTTCAAGCAGCCTGACGACCATAGCCCTGCGCCACTCATGCCTAAGCACAAAAAACGCTTAAGAGGGAGGCCACGACGGGGCTCTCCCTGGAGACCGCATCAACCATCCACCTCTTCGCGCGCCTCGCCTCCCACTGATTCTTCCATCCGCTCGAGGCCCAAGCACCATAGCTCTTCTTCCCTCAACCCGCCGACCATGAATTTCAATTGTCTGGAGTTGGTTCCGTGGCTACCCAGCTCTTCCTTGCGATTCCTCCCCGCTCCTTCGGTCACTGCACCAGTCCGTCCTCCGAGTCCGGATTTCCCTAGAAACATAGGAGCAGACCCACCTTCTCCTCCGAGGCAGTCTGGGCACTCTGCCTCCCCCACTCCCGACTCCACATTCAACGAGCAGTTGAAAGACAAGGTGGCCATCCTCTATGGCCTTGTCTTCGAACTCCGCCAGGGGGTGGATGACTTGCACTTCAGGTTGCAGCTAACCGACGATAAGGTGGTGCTCTTTCTACAGCATCTAACCTCCCTGCACGAAGCGGTTCTGTCAACCCCGGAAGGAGCAACCTCCAAGCATCATCCCGAGGCAGAAGCCAAAAAAGAAAACGACACCGGGAGCGCGAGAACAACTGAGGATACTACTATGCAATGGGTAGCTACTCCAGGCGAGGATATGGCCAAGCAGAGTGCAGCAGGCTTGAGACCGACGCGAAGTGGGAAGGTGACCAGGGGAGCGGAGGACAACGCGAGGAATTACCCGGATGCCGCGGCCACGAAGCAGGACGAAAAGCAATGGGGTGACAGGACGACAGTTGCCGAAGAGGAACCTTGGCCAGGGGACCTCCCTGCCACCTGGTCGGGTTACGCGTCTGGTGTTTAGTCTGATGTTGTGACAGGTTCTCTCTCTTCTGGTTATCTATGCTGTTGCAGACATTTTACTTTTTAGTATATAATTATGCATTTGCTGACTAAGCTGGGGACTGGGCTGGTTTCCCCTCTGTTGGGGCAGCCCACTCATCACAGCAGAACAACCTATGTATTTGGAACATCTTTTTGCCTCTAGCAGGTACTTAATATATGAAACTTCTTACTTAAAAAAAAAAAATCAACTTTGGTTTATTTCATTTAAAAAAAAATAATAATAAATGAATTGATTTATATTAAAATTTTATTTTATATTTCAAAATATTTAAAAAACTTTCCTAAATTTTTATATTCTATTAATATAAATATGTATCTCTTTATATATATAAAAAATAAAATTATTCTTATTTATTATAATTTTGTTTTCCAATTAAATGTATGGTGATACCCTCTTTACAACATCTCTCGGACATCGAGTTGTAAAAGTGATCTGAAAATGATAAAGACTTGTATTCTTGAAAATATTTGTAAGTTTTAATTCAAGTGTTCTTATGTAAATGGATCAATTTTGCAAACACAACTTTTATAGAAATTACACATTCAGGATGCATATAATCAACAACCAATAACAGTGAACAGAAAACACATAACACAACAAATGATAAAGGAGTTCACCCCTCTCTTGGGCTACATCTCCTGGTCCAACTTCCAATGGATCTTTTGTATTATTTGCTCAAAGTGCTAAAATATGTGCTTTACAATGCTCAAAATGCCAAATAGATGGCTCCAATGGGTTCAGAACGTCTAAAAACCCCTAGCTGGGCTTTTTCGGCACCTCGTTTGGCCAAAAATTGAAAAAGATAGGCTTCTTGGAAGTTCCCCTTCAAACTTGTTGTCTCTGGATCGCCAAAATGCACCTCTATCTCCTCAACCTAGCCCCGACGCGCATATTTGTGTTAAAACCTAGCACCGGGCGCAATTGCAAAACAATGCGAATTGTAGGATGATTAGGGCACGCCGAACCCCTAACCACCAAAACCGTGGACATATGGGTCCATGTGACCACGCGCTCATACAAAAAAGGGCCAAGGCTTTGAAAGATGTGGTAATGGTCGGAATGTGTGCGCCGGTGGTTACATGGCATATATATGACCGGCCCAGACCGCGCCCCCATTTCAAATCAATTGCAATTCAAATAAATTGTTTAACATATATATATTAAGAACCATAGGTGGGCGCACCAGTTGGGCGGCCCTTCCCAAAGCTCTTCCCCTTGCCCCGGAGGTCGCGGGGTCGAGTCCTTCCGACTACCAAAGTTTTAAACCACTGCCCAGGTGACACGTGGCGGCCATTGATTGGGCCACGTGTCACCATTCCATTCTCCGCAAACATGCCACGTGTTGGATGCCAATTTGTCCACACGATTGCCAACCAACACCTGCCACATGTCATACGACCCTGCCACGTGTCGTACGACCATACCACATCAGCATTCGTATGGACTGTACGGACTGCACAGTCAGCACACATTTTTTTTGCTTGTTTGACGATTTGAACAGAATGCGATATCTCTCTCATCCGACGTCCGTTTGAACCCAAACAAGTTGCGTTGGGTTCGTGACGACGAGGCCTACGCACCCGTTCGATTTGAAGTGATTCCGAGCACTTTGAATTTTGAGCAAAATTTGATCCCCTGGATCACACCTCCCCATTGGAAAGCTTTTGGACCTCCAAAAGACTATTTTCAGCCTATCTGAAGATGAGGGTATAGTTCCCTCACCTTTCCAACCTCAATCCACTTGGCTTTGCTTGGATTTGTGCCTTTAAGACCAATTCGAAGATATTCCACATTTCCTCGTTTTGAAGTTCTCATTCTCCTGTCAAGGATTGTGTCTTCATGCAGTTCTGTAAGATATTTTGGGGAGAAATCATCTATAGAAGGAATCTGAACATGCTCTCCTTGATCATCAATCAAAGGAGGCTCATACAATTTCAAATTCTCAACATTAACAACTGCATACATTTGCATATAAGGAGGCAAATATAAACGAAAGGCATTGTTACCAATCTTGTCAAGAATCTTGAAAGGACCATAACGAATTGGTTTCAGTTTTTTACCTTCTCCTTTAAGCCTCTCCTTACTAATGTAAAGCCAAACTTCATCTCCAACTTGGAAACTGTGATCAACACGATG
>ML777499.1:1172749-1183548 GCA_009831015.1 Picea engelmannii
ATATATATATATATATATATATATATATATATATATATATATATATATATATATATATATATATAATTGATTGGCTTAATCCTTAATCCCGGGGATTTATATATAAAAGAGAAATGATATATATATCAAATTTTTGGAGAAAGGAAAAGAGAAAGCTATAAAGCAATTCAAATTTTTGGAGAATCAAAATTCATAATATACTGGTGATATAATAGATGTATTATATCTAATCTAGCCTTGTCTCCTTTGCTAGATAGTGTATTGGCAGTAAAAACAACATTCCAGTTCGTTTAATACGAGCACATTTACAGAGAATTTAACTTGAAGGAGGATGCTTTTTCAAAAGAAGCTATAAATCTGCCTGAGGGCTCTTTCCAAATTGATCGAATATAATCTGATTTAAGGTCCTTTGGGGACTTAGTGATGACTTCTATTTCTCTTTTATGTGGAGGATGGGTCTATCGCCCTTGGGGGACCCAAATATTCCAGTGCTGATAGGATGGACGACTGTTTAAGGCAGTCCTGGGTTGTGGGTCTGAAAAGTTTTCTTTCTGAATTTGGAAGGTCTGGATGACTGTTTAAGGCAGTCCTGGGTTGTGGGTCTGAAAAGTTTTCTTTCTGAATGGAAGGTCTTTTCATAAAGACTGTTTAACGGTAAGCTGGTAGTGGATAGATTTTGACTAAATTTTGATTTGGCCAGTTTTTTTCTATGTATATTTTGATTTCTGAAAAAAAAATAAAAATATTCCGTTAAGGCATAATGCTCAGGGAGGTGTGGGATCCATTCTCACCAAATCTTAATGGGGTAGCCACTATTATGGTTGGTCATTAATACCACCCTCCATCCCGAACCCGGGGAAGAGGGGGAAATCTGCGAAGTGCTGGTAATCCTCAGTCTGAATGCTTAAGTGTGGGAGAGTGAGAGGAATTATTTCTCATATATATATAAATAAATAAACTAATATTTTGTTATTTACTGAAGACTGCATAATCATATTGAAGGAAATGGTGCATTTGTCAAATCCTAACCATTTAATGAGTTTGCAATGATGGGTAATCCCTCTTTTGGTTTTGCTGTAACTGAAGTGGGGTTTGGGCTTTGGTGGAGCAGAAGGAAAATGGAAAGAAGTGAAGGGAGACAAAGTAGTGGAGATGGGGATTATGGGAGATTGGTGCAGATGTGCATAGATGCAGCTTGTAAGAGTAAGGAGACTGTGGAGGTATGGCGGAGACAGAAGCGGACATTGGAAAGAATGCCAAGTCATCTTGGAGACCTGATTTTCAATTGCCTGCTCAAACGCCGTTTACTTGCACCACCACTACTCGAGTATGTATTCCAATTTCCATGTGCCTTCCCATGTTTTAGTTCTTGAGATCTGGCATTGTGGCTTTGATTTAGTAGTTAGTGTGTGGCGATTGCCAATCACTGGTGTGAATTTTATATGATCTGCACACGCATGAAGTCTGTCCTGATGCCAAAAATGGGTGTACCCAAAACTAGGTGTTATATTGATTTTATGATCATTTTTCCAAACTGATTTTAGGGCTGCATTCTTCTTTATTTTTCTATACAGGGTCTTTCGGCAGAGTGTGGAAGAGGTGAATTTGAAGGGAGAAGCCTTTGTTGACACAGAATGGTTGGCATATTTGGGAGCTTATCGCCATTTGCGCCATGTAAACCTAGCAGACTGCAAGGCGGTGAACAATTCTGCCATCTGGAATCTCGCTGGTAAGTTTCCAAGTTGATATGATTCCTTCCATTGTTTTTATTTTGGAAAAGATGTCCTTTCTGATGATTAAAATGAACCAGTAAGCCATGAATATTGGGTCCCCCCTACCCAAGTACAGTCTGCTGATATTTTACCGATAAATTCCTAGGATATAACTGTTTTGGTTGATAGTTTCACTTTTGTTTTGAGAAAGAAACCTGGACTTTTCATCTGCTGAAAACGACACTGACTGATTCGTAGTGATGACTGAAAATTTTGGTGGTGACCTGCAACAAGCACGAAAGAGGAGTATTTTTCATATTTCATCGTTTTTGCTGGGCAGCTAATGGCACCTTTTAATCACCAATGCTGTTTCCATTGGTTTCAGGAATAACAACCTTGGAAGAATTGGATTTGTCAAGGTGTTCAAGGGTTACTAATGCAGGTTTAGAGCATCTTCTCTCTCTTCCGAACTTGAAAATTTTGAGTATTTCAGAGACTGGAATAAAGGCAGATGGAATGGCTCGACTTTCTGTTCTCACATCTCTTACCTCCTTAGACCTGGGTGGCTTACCAGTCACAGACTTGGTGGTTTCTTCATTGCAAGTATGTTGCTAAATGTAGCTGAAGAACATGTTTGTTTCTACTATTTTTAGTTCTTATTACAAAGCAGTATTGTTCAGATGCAGGTAGTCAAGTCTCTCATTAAAAGATTTTTCGTAGCTTCTTTAGAATAAATAGATGTTCAAATTCTTCTCCCTCGGATAGTGTGGTACTAATTATATCTGCTAATTCTAACCACACGACTAAAAACTTTAAGATCTGACAATTAATGTAACTCCTTTCCACGCATTATATATTCTGACACCTAACAGTATATTGTCATCAAATAGACATAGTTCATTTGGTCATCAAGTACTACCAAACCATTAAGTCGTCTTTTACTATTGCTTATTCTGCCAGGCGAAACCTTGATCCTATGCATATTGAGCATCGAATGTCTTCCTTGCTCGCATCCAAAGAGTGGTGTAAGACTCCTTGGCTTCTTAGCTATAGTTGTGCTGCGTGCATGACCTTTGTTTGTGAAGGTTGTTGAAAAACTAGAAGTTATCATTAAAGCACATTGTGTGAAGCCAGGATTATAGAAAATTAAAGATAACACCATTAAATCGAAACATTGTATTCTAGGTCATGAATGTTCTACATTCATGATTGCCATAGTGGCGCTGTAAAAATGATTATCTAACCAGAGATAGATGGAAGAACTATTGGCCTAAAGGAAAAGTAGATATGCCCTCTACTTCATTGCTTTCAGCAAGCAAGTTTCCATATAAAAGTAAAAAAAAAAATTGTATGTACAGTAGCTAATTGAACAGAGATAAAAGACTTTGATATAAGGAACATCCTTCTTGAAATAAATAGACTCCAGAGTGAAATATTTCCAGCGGAACTACCACCAGTGCTTTATGAAAACATACAGCATATTATTCTAAACAGAGAAAAGATTTATGTAACAATTCTTGATATTGAAACCATAGGAGACAGACTTCAGAATTACAGCCAATGCCTTCTACCGAAACAAGCTATTTGTGCCTCAAGCCTTACTGTAACTTTGATGAACTGTTACTGCTTACTCTTAACTATCCTTCAATCCTTGTTGAAAAAATGCAGAAAATATTGGTCAAGACAGAACAATGGAGTTAAATAATCATATGATACCTTAGACACGTTGTTGATGAAGCCCTCTTTGCATAAAGAGCAAGATCTATAAGTCCATTGATAGTTCATCCAATAAATCTTGGATGCAATCAATGACAATATCAGATATCGCTTATTTTTAAGAGGATGAGTGTCGCATGGACCTACTTAGATCTCCTAATGGAACCATGTAACTATAAAAGTGTGACTATTCACATCACATCTTTCGACATCTTATATATGCAGTAACTTAACAGTGTACTGTCACCATTGAATAAGTGTTGCCAGTCTGGTCATATAGGATCATGGAGCCCTGCTACCCTCATGCTGTCTCATGAGTCATACAACTAGAAGAAGCCTAGATCCTCTGCATGACTACCCTTGGCCAAGTGTTAATGTATGCATGCCTACCCTTGCTTACACATCCCATCTTTAAGTGTTATTGTATACAAGTCTCTGCATACTTGCCTTCCACTGCATGAGATGTTTGTCTGATTATTGTACTGAATCAAAATTTCTTTTGTTAGATTTCGTAGTGCACCCAGACTGGTGCACACGCACCTCAGGTCTGGTCTATGTTGTCAACAAAAGACACAAACTCACAATTTGAACTGTAAACATAAACACACTGCGATGCCTAACACCTTAGCACAGCGGAAGATAAAACTAGCAATTAGATCATACACAGGTACACAAGAATTTCAAGCCCAAAAATCACTTGTTCTTAAAACCAGAACACATGGGCTCCCATACTAGGGACAGTGGCCCAATTCATACACAAAGGAATATGCCAAAAACACATACAAACATTGCTGAAACCCTCCTTGGTTTCCGTGCTAATGCTGCTGTTCTGAGGCTGAGGGTTAGGGCATCCCTTGCCCTCTCAAACCCTTCTCTTCCTCTGCAGCTCCTTGCACAAGACTGAGGCTGAGTCCTTCCAGCCTTCAACTGTCCCTGTAAACTGCTGTTATGCAAATGTTGTGACAGCCCTCATGGCTGCCCTCAAACTGTCCCAACAGGCTGCTGCAACAGCCCCACAATGCAACAGCTCTAGAGCAATCCTCCAAGGCAAACATCCTGCTTACCCAAGTCGTGATCATCCAATGAACTTCTGCCCAAGTCCATCATCCAAGTCACAAAAAATCTTCGTGTCTATGAACATATGCTGCAACTGAACCTGTGTCCTCTCTCTGAAACAGTTCCGAGCTGCGGATGGACACTCAGTCTAGTCCACTCTAAACCTCTGCAACTCATATCTGCAAGTGTCCTCATCCTCCCTAGTCAAATACCTCATACATTGTTGCACCTCAACAATGTGCAACTCTCTGGTTCGATGAGGACAATAACTCATCAAACTGCCAAACATATGAAGCTATCTTGTCCGTGCCAAAGCACCTGAGCTGCATCCATCACTACTCACTATGACAAGCCACCAGAAGTCCATCTACAGAGTTGGCAACCTGCCACACAACATAGTGCTGTGAACCGAGCTCTCCACCAATCCACCAAAACTCCCAACCTACCACACCACCAAGCTGCAATAGTCCACAACTCCTCATCTGAACGGTCTGCTCCATGTCTCAAACCAAAGACCATCTAACCTGCTGCTACTTGCAACAATCACTGTAGCTCCCTCTTAGAGCTAGCTCCTCAACACTGCTACAACTCCCTCTCAGAGCTGTCACTTGTGTAAATAACTCAGATCCAACTGCCCTTTTCAGAACCTCGAGCTTTGATACCATGTTAGATTTAGTAGTGCACTCAGATTGGTGCACGCGCACCTCAGGTCTAGTCTATGTTCTCAACATAATACACAAACTTACAATTTGAACTGTAAACATAATCACACTGAGATGCCTAACACCTTAGCACAACGGAAGATAAAACTAGCAATTAGATCATACACAGGTACACAAGAATTTCAAGCCCAAAAATCACTTGTTCTTAAAACCAGAACACATGGGCTCCCGTACCAGGGACAATGGCCCAATTCTTACACAAAGGAATATGCCAAAAACACTTACAAACACTGCTGGAACCCTCCTTGGTTTCTGTGCCAATGCTGCTGTTCTGAGGCTGAGGGTTAGGGCATCCCTTACCCCCTCAAACCCTTCTCTTCTTCTGCAGCTCCTTGCGCAAGACTGAGGCTGAGTCCTTCTATCCTTCAACTGTCCCTGTAAACTGCTGTTATGCAGCTGTTGTGACAGCCCTCATGGCTGCCCTCAAACTGTCCCCCAGGCTGTCCCAACAGGCTGCTGCAACAGCCCCACAATGCTGTCCTAGGATTGCTGTACAAGCTCACCCAAGTGCCCAGAACTTGCTGCTGTTTCAGCCCTCCTTTGCTCTGACTTTAGCAGCCTTCAAAGGTTGTCCAAAGCCTATTGTTACAGCCCTCAACACCCTGCAAACTCCTGCTGTACCTGTACCTCAAGTCCAGCTGTTATACTGGCTGTTACAGCCTTAAACCTTGACTGTAACAGCCCTAATCCTTGGCTGTACCACCTCCTGTATCTGCAGGCTGCTGTCCAGCCCCCTCTAGCAGGGCCAAACCCTTCCACAGCCTGCTGCCACCTCCTGGTACCTGTCCAAGCCTCCCTGGCTGCTGTCCTAGCCTGCGGCAGCCCTAAAACACCTCCAACAAGCTGTCCATACTCTTGTACCAGCCTGCTGTTGCCTTTGGCACCTGGCTGAGCCCTCCTTGGCCTCCTCAAGTCTGGCCGAGTCCCTTAGACCCTAGCCGCAGCTCTCTTGTAGGCTGGCCGAGCTTTCCTAGGCCTGCGGCTGGCTCTTTCTGCCTGGTCGAGCCTCTCCTTGCTGCCCAGAAATCCCCCAACAGTCAGCCGCTGCTCTCCTTGGCTGGGCCGAGCCTTCTCCCCTTCAGAACCTGCCCAAAATAATAAAATTGCAACAGAACTGAGGCCTTTCAGTCACCTCCATTTGGCTGGACTGAGGTCACCACACTTGGACTGAAATCACCAACCTCTCCACCACTTATCACTCCACACAAGAATGTTACAATGACATCATTCTTATTTATACAAGTCTAGGGGTTAACTTAAGAAGCCCCTCCACAAAGTCAACATCAAATTAGGCACACGTGTGTGTGAAGCCCCAACACAAACCCACAAGGCCCATTGTCAAGCCCATGAAGCTCCAACTCAAAATACAAGGGGGATTTCACCAAACAAAAAGTCCGATGTGGTGCCAATGACGATTCCCACATGCGCGACACCAAGGCCACTAGTGGGAATGCCTGCCGATGCTACAAAATCATCAACATCTTTACAGTTTTATTGTTGATATAATCACTTTTAAAATGAGAAAAAACTGAAATACAAAGTTATTAACAATATTTCTGCAAAAGGGCCAGCAGTTTCTAAGTTTTGACACATTTGTATGTCTGCAGGCTCTGACTCAGTTACACCAATTAGATATGTGGGGTAGCAAGATTTCTAATGAAGGTGCTATTCTTCTCAAAGCTTTTCCTAAATTGAATTGCCTGAATTTGGCATGGACAAATGTCACTCGACTTCCAGCATTGGTTTCTCTTACATCTTTAAACATGAGCAAATGTACCATTGAATCTATTCTTGATGGATTGGAAGAACCTGAAATATCATTACTGACGCTACATTTCTCTGGGGCAAGCTTCATAGATGCCTACCGCGTGCTTTCTTGCCTTCATGCTCAAAATTTGACTTTTCTGGATCTGTCTGGATCATCTATAGACAATGTATCTTTCCTTGCTGGTATGAATAGGCTTGAAAGCCTAGATCTCAGCTGCACTGGAGTGATAGACTCATCCATGAACTCAGTGGCTGATATTGGAGCAAACTTAAAGCATCTTAACCTAAGTACTACAAGAGTTACTTCTGATGCTTTAGCTATTTTAGCTGGAAATGTTCCCAAACTTGAATTCATTTCGTTATCTCACACCATGGTGGATGATAACGCCCTTGCATATTTGGGTCTCATTTCTGCATTGCGTAACATCAGCTTGAGCTTCACGAATATCAAAGGTATAATTCTGGCAGGTAATTTGGGAATAGTTAAGGTTGAAATTTCAGGCAACTTAATCTCTTTTTGTTGTGTTCAGGTTTCATTCATGTAGGAGAGAGTGAATCAAATCCACAATTTTCATTAGCTTCCCTTCGAAAACTTGAACACTTGGAAATATTAGACTTAGAAAACACTCACATTTCTGATCTGGCCTGCCAGCCCCTTATTTTCTTGAAGGAATTGTATCATCTTTCTCTCAGAAGTGACTTTCTCTCAGACATTTCTCTTCACACGGTGTCTTCTCTTCCAAAGCTAAAATATCTTAGCATCCAAGGTGCTGTTGTGACAAAAACTGGTCTATGTTCATTTGTACCACCCCCACTGCTGCAAGTACTGGATCTGAGCGATTGCTGGCTTTTAACCATGGAGGGAATTTTGGAATTTTGGAAAACTTATCCTCAACTGCAATTAAGGCATGAATTGATTGTAACGATCTTTGAGGACCAAACTCACCGCAGTCGTGGAAACATGTTTTCGTATGAGACTATGGAAGCCTTTACAGTGAAGCAGGGAAGAAAATCTCGTAGCAGAGCCTCCTCATCTTCACTGCATGAGAAGCCAACTCAAAGGAAATTTATAGGTTTGTTTTTCATTTGCCCCGTTCTAATGATCTGTCTTTGATGTTGGATATCTGACATTGAGAAATGGAGTATGGCTTTTGTGCTGTGGCTTTGATTAGTTGCTCATGCATGTTTCCTGTCTGTCTCAAAGATGAACGAATCAAGTACAGTAAATCTGAGTTATTACGGATTAGAGCAGGGGTCCATTCTGCATTGTCATTCTCAGAAATTGAAGTTTCCCTCCCTGAATCTCTGGTAAAGAGTGGATCCAAGTGAAGATTGAGTTTTTACCTTTTGCTGCTCATCAAAAGTTACTCTCATGCATCATTCCGGTAATTGTTTGTAAGCTGTATTTTTGAATGTGTTAATTTGCAGAAGTTGATTATGATTCTACCTTTTATGGTTTCTTCGTAAGTGTAGATTAAAGGAGCTTGTTAATGGAAACTTATGACAGGTGGGTTTGTAATGACAGGTATTGTTACTGCCTAGGAAATGCTGCACAAGACATGGGACTCCATGGGTATGGATGCATGTCTTTCACAACCATTAGTTTCTTCTTTTTTCTTCTTTTGGTAGTTAAACCACATTTTCAACTAGAGAGAGGGTACAAAACTCCATACAAAATCTCCTTTACAATCAGACTACCTTTGGCTAAGAACTGCGACTAAGGGATATATTATATATATTCCATCAAAGTCACTCCCAGGACTTGCTCCTCGCCTTATTTGCAAAGAAGACCATGTTAGCACGTGGAACGAGAATTCCAGTTTTTGAACTTGAGTCATCGTTACTTAAAGCAAACCAACTTGCCACTAGACAACAGCCTGATGGGTTTTTCAGTTTTTCTAGCATCAAAAGTGCAAATATTAATAACTCAACTCATGATGAATTTCAATGGCCAATGAATCTTTTTATGTAATAGATACAATTAGTCTTGGATATCAATTTGAGGTGATACATCTAACTATGATGTACACTTGATTATGTCTTGTCAATTACTATCTTGAAGCCCATGTTTGGATATTCAGTTTATGCTCATTAAGCAGTGTCATGTGATGATGTTACAAAGATAGAACCATGGCAATAGTTCAATTTTTGTGGATGTGTCAAATAGCAGATTGCTTAACACCCTAATTTACTTGTCAAAGATATGAATTTTGTTATCTGAGATATTTTAGCACCTTGATCTACATTTATGTGTTCGGAAATATGTTGTGATGAAGACTGCTGACCAGCCTACATGCATTGAATGAGGTATTTTTTCAAGAGGATCTGTTATGGAAACATGATTTGCAAAATAACCAGTTTCAACTATATCACAATGTAATTGGATTTCGAGAACTTTTTTGGTAATTGAATTATTCCTTGTAATGGTCCAAGTCTTAAGATCACAATTTTGTGTACAAGTATATTATTTTATGTCATGTTTATCTAATACTTCATCTAGACTTGGCATCTATGTTGTCCTTCTTAGCCCCCCCCATGCCTAGGGGTAACTAGAGGAGATCATGTCTCACAGCCTGCAATGGAGACAATGATCTCAACCATAATGATGATCATCCTGTAAACAGATGGCAGCCCAGTAGCCCCTCTCATTTGCCTCTATAGCTACAGATCAGCCAAGGCTCATCACATCTAAACAAATCAGTGTATGTAAGATGGTAAGCGAATGTCACCATGAGGTATGTTAGTCCTTCTTTCATGTGATGGTAGTTGTGGTAGATGCACTCTCAAGAAATGATGAATATGTTGAGGCATTTCTTTGTGCTATCTCTATCATCCAACCTGATTGGATAATAGAAGCAAGAGATGAATGGAAGAATGACGAAGACATGTTGACTCTCATTCAAAGGTTGCAGGATTCCAATGCATCTGATACATTTACATGAAAAAATGATTCACTATGGTACAAAGATCGCTTATATTTATGTAAGAACCCCAAACTCAAACAAAAGGTACTTTTTGAATTGCACACCTCTTCGGTAGGAGGGCACTTAGGATTTTTGAAAACCTATCACAGGGTCAAGAGGGATTTTTTTTGGGATGGCTTTGAAATTGATGTTCAAAGGTTTGTGGCAGAATGTTTGGTTTTCCAACAAAATAAGTGTTAGATTTTAGGGTAAAATTGAAAACAACAGTCTCCTTTTAAAATTAATGCAAAACTACTTAGATCTAGAACATATACAGAGATAACATATAGAAGAACAGATCTATGGTATTTAGTGGCAGCAGTAGTTCAGAAAAATAGATCAGATCTAACAGTAGACTTTTATTCAAAATCAGAAGATAAAAGACCTAGTTCATAGGCAGTGTTATCAGTTCTCTAAATGCACCAGCTGATCCATACAACAACAGATCTATAACTGTAGATTTATAACAGTCCTGGTACTATGATCAAACAGTAAACAAGGAGCACAAAAGATGGATCTAAACACTGCTTAATCAATAAAACAATCTTATAGTAAACTCAGATATGAAAACTAGAAGCAACAAGTAGAAAGCATACCTGGTACCAACCTTACCTCTGAAGATAGCACACCACCACAATAGAAATAGGTCCTGAATGTTATGCTCAGTTAAAGGTTCAGTTCATGGATCTACACAAGATCTTTTATGCCAAGAATGAAGGAACTTTCAAGCCACTAAGTCAATAGGTTTGGGGAATAAGATCACTAAAGAAAAGAGATCAAAACCCTCAAAAACAAAACCCTTTCACATGGAGACTTTCAGATCTGGGAACACTGCTCTGAATATAAACCCTTGCCACCACAGT
>ML777499.1:1184419-1226194 GCA_009831015.1 Picea engelmannii
GTCTTGTATCAACCACCAAGGAACACATCCAAGGATCAATCCAAGCACTAAGCAAGGATTCCCTGGAACACATCCAGGGGCCCTAGAACACATCCAGGGGCCCTAGAACACATCTAGGGTCTTGTATCATCAACCACCAAGGATCAATCCAAGCACTAAGCAAGGATTCCCTGGAACACATCCAGGGGCCCTAGAACACATCTAGGGTCTTGGCCATCCTCCAGGAGAATGGCTCTCGCTGCTGCATGTAAATTTAACAATAAGGTGGAAACAATTAAGACCCCAGGGATTTTACAACCATTAGCCATTACAAGTTAGCGCTGGGAGGAGGTTTCCGTAGATTTCATCACAGGGTTACTGAAGTCTGAAGGAAGTAGTGTCATCATGGTGATTGTTGATAGACTTACCAAGTACACACTTTTGTGCACTTTCTCATCCTTTCAAAGCCAGTACAGTTTCTACCGCATTCATGGAGACAGTCCAAAAACTACATGGAAGCCCACAGATTATTTTAAGTGACAGAGATCCCATCTTCACTGGATATTTTTGGATATAATTATTTTCTTGCTTGGGTACTCAATTGGCTCATAGCTCATCTTATCATCCTCAATCTGACGAACAAACTAAGATAGTGAACAAATGTCGGGAAGGCTACCTTCGTTGCTTTGTCTCTGATAAACAAACAAAATGGTTCAAGTGGTTACTCTCGACAAAATGGCGGTGTAACACTTCTTTTCATACTGCAACATAAATGACACCATTTATGACACTTTATGGATATCACCCACTGTCCATCACTTCTTCTCTAAAAGAAAAATCTAGGGTTCAAGCAATGGAAGATCACATCGAGCATCAACAACAACTTCTCCAACTCTTAAAGGACAACCTGACCATGGCACAAAAATCGCATGAAACAACAAACAAAACAACATCGTAGTGAAAGAAGTTTTGAAGTGGGGGATTGAGTATTTTTAAGACTCCAACCATACAAACATATGTCCCTCAAACAAGCTAAGAAGGATAATAAATTATCACCGAAATACTATGGCTCTTATAAGGTGTTGCAAAAGATTGGTACTATGGAATGCAAATTGGAGCTGTCTGCATCCTCGTGAGTACACCCAATTTTCCATGTTTCATGCTTAAAGAAGGTTATAGGTGACACGATCTCGGTTCAAACTATATTGCCAGAACTTGACGAGGAAGGAAAAAACGTATTGGAGCCTGAAGCTATCATTGACACAAGAAGGATCTAAATATAATGAATAAGTGGATATACTAGAGTGCAAACAAATTTGAGAAACATATGTGTAAATGTGTTGCCCAATTATAGGAAACATTAAAGATCCAACCCACTACATTCATTTTTTTTTCTAGACATTAGTACCTTTGCATTGTTTTTCACTGACATTATCTCCGAGAAATGGTTTGTTGGTACATCATAATGATTTTACATAGATCAATGGAAAACTTTGAAATAGTTGTCAGGGAATAATTCTATTCAATAGATCGACATACAAATATAGGAAACAAAAATAAAATAAATATATAGTAGTAGCAGTAGTAAAAGAAATACACAATAGAGACACTACCTAACATCCATATTCCACAAAGCACATGTTCAAGATAAAATTTTGTTCTTATTCTATTCAAAGCAAAATGTGTTCAAAGAATAATACAAGGTTACATGTATAATCTCATTAAGTTTGATATGAGTACATTACACTTTTATACATAAGATGGTTACACCTAACTTATCCACTTATGTTTGCTGTAATGCGAAATAACTTGCAAAATTTGGAATCCAATCTCCATTGTGGTCATTTGCATATTCATCGAGGTGCTACGAATATTGGGTTGTTTAACATCTTTGAATAAGTCTTCAAGTCAGATCCTTTGACCAAACATTAACTACGCAGGTTCTCCATCCACTAGTCTGCTAACCAACTTGGTGGATCTCCATGTTGATTGTCAACTAGTAACTAGGTCGATCTCTCTGACTCAGGGAAGGATGACTTAAGTAGTCAACAACCTTATCAATTTTCCACTTGTTGACCACTTCAATGTCACCCTTGAAATCCAAATGCAATGGATAGTATTAATCACTACAGAGTCCCATGGAGTTCCTACAACACTTGAACTTATCCCCAATCAACGGTTTTGTAAGTAAATCAATATCTATGGGATTTACATTTCACTAAGAAGTTCCCTTATACTTGGGGGCACATTTTGTATGTTCATTTCATCCACCAAGTTTTGTACAATCACTAGAACAAAATGAGAGATAAGTGATCAAAAAATGACCAAAATTCGCATATAAATGACCAATTTTGATTTGGCGATCATTGGTGGCTAATTTCCAGTCTTTTATCACGCGACAAAAAATGTGGTCATATTTAGTTTGGTCATTTATATATTTTCTTGCGGTCATTAATTTGGTCATTAATTGTCACTTTGGTGCCATGAACCAGTTCATGGCACCAAAGTGACAATTAATGACCAAATATATGAGAAAATTAACGACCGCAAGAAAAATTATAAATGGCCAAACTAAATATGACCACATTTTTGGTTGCATGATAAGAGACCGGAAATTAGCCACCAAAACTGCCATTTGGTCATTTATATACGAATTTTGGTCACTTATCTCTCATTTTTGGGTCAATTTATATGCAAATTTCAGTCATTTTGGTTGGTCACTTATCTCTCATTGTTTGGTTACTTATCTCTCATTATTTGGTCACTAATTTAGTCATTTTTAGTGGTTTTATGTGCTCGTTATTCTCATTTTTTGGTCACTAATTTAGTCATTTCATGTGTGTTCATTATCCTCATTGTTTGGTCAGTAATTTAGTCATTTTTAGTCATTTTATATGTGTTCATTATTTTTTAGTAGTTTTAATGGTGTCCATTATTACTCAATATAAATTTTTAGTATGATATTATGTTTAAATTAAAAAAAGAATCGTACAATATTCATGCTCATCTAATACACATGTGAATCATGCAATAATTTCACATTAATTAGTTAATTACAACACTTACAAATAATATAAAGTACAAACATATATATATATATATATATATATATATATATATATATATATATATATATATAAATTTTAAACCACATAAATTATATTATATGAAATGTCCAGTGTTACAACAAATATGAGTTTTCAACTGAATATCCACAAATGGACTAACACTGGTCCATGACAATATCAACTTCTAGTTCATCAATAGTATTTTGGTTGTTTTCCTACCTCTCCATCTTTAGCTTCTTGTAGACCTCAACAATCTTCTACACTACACGAACAAAGTTAGTTCCCTTTCCTTGACACTTTGACAATAGTTGCTTTTTGGTCTCCTGTGTAAAAGTCTCGATTGCACTGGGATTGCAAAAACCAAGAGAATCTTTAGAGGATATATGGAACATAATAACGAAAAAATGATAATGAAAATGCTAAAGCTCTCACAAACAAATCCAATTGAAATTATTTGATACTCAAAATACTTGGACAGATTGTTGATAGTATCAAACATTGTCCTCTGCAGAAATGATTAAAAGAGACTATAAAGTGATATTTGTAATACAAACACCAGAAAGGGTACATTAAACATCTCTAACAGAGCAACGACATTAGGCAACAAAACTTAGTAGAGAACATGTTGTTGAAGGTTCAAATGTTAATCATTACCAGAGGATCTACTACATTTGACATTGAATAGGATATGCATAAGAATTCATAGAAAGTAATAGATCTCTTTGTAAAGGGTGTTATTGCTGATAGGTTTCATTGATGGCGGAGATGAAATGTTCTTGCAATGTACTAGTCGCAACTATAAATAACACAATTCAAGGGGGTGAAACATGGTAATTTAGTTATTATAATAAAACTTAAAAGTTAAGAAGCTGGCCTAAAGTTGAAAACTATGATGTTAGCAACCTGAGAATAACTAGTATATCTATTTGGCATCACCCAATTGATCGAGGTTTAAGAATTGGACATCAAGTAGTGCTCCCTGATTGTGAATGAGAATAAGCAAGCAATGCCAATATTTCATCTTCCTTATTTGATGAATGTTGTACATTATGCACTGAAATGAGTTGACTTAGAATGTAGAACGAGTCTCAAGAACAAATGGAAATGATACGGGTGTTAGGACAGTTGACAAGGCAGATTGAAAGAGGTGTGGTGTTTTTCTGTATTCTTGAAATGTATATCATGAGACGGGAAGGAACAAGAGAATGACAAAAGCACCAACCAATTAGCAGAGAGTACACACATACTTCTCTAAAACAAGTCATTCGTATCCCAAAATATCATTTCTTTGAAACCAACAAAGTAGGGATACCCATGCGTCGAGGGGTGACAAACCAACTAATTTGTGCATACTACTCTTATTTACAACCATGCACATCATACGTTGCCAACACCATTGTCATTTATTCAACAATCTAAAGCTTCATTCAGAACAAATGTTTTGCTAGTGAGACTGAATATATGTTAGTTACAAAAAATAAGATAAACATCAAGGATGTGTTTCTATAAACTACATTAATGGTTTACTTATGCAAGGAGTTACCATCATCAATTATTACTTAGAATGCCTATTATTATCATTCCAAATCCATGAAAATGCTACAGAGAAAACAATTTTTAAAACAACATGTAGTGATTTTCTGTTCGTGTAATATGAAGAGTACACAATATATGTACATTTGAGAAATTGTGTGTATATGTGTGCTCCTCTTATTCCCTTGCATACACTACCAATTTCTACCGTGTCTTCTTGAATAAAAAATCAAGCATGTTAAAGTATGCATGAGTATCTATGTGATGATCTGTTTAGAGCCTAATGAACGTGCAAATCACAATAAAGATGGTCTTAACAGGAAGTAAATCATCTAGAATCAGTGGTAGATAATGTAAAGTGGCCCTAGAACTTCTTATAACAACTTCAAGAGCCATAATGAGTGCTCAAAAGAGGAAGGGGAAAATTAGGAAAGAGCAAAGAAAAGACACATGGTAGAACCCTATTAGTTTATTGCATATCCTCTCCTTCACAAAGGAACTTTAAGGAAATTATAGCACCCCAAGAGAGGTAAAAAAGGACACATCAAGGCCTCAAGCAATCATTATGCAAGCTTCAACACATCTTCATTTATTATAGCACAATAAATGTTATGTGTTTGCTTTCCAAGGGGGCCAAGTTGCATAGGAAAAGATCAACCTGCTATTTTGAGAAAACAATGTTATCATTTTTTTCTGGGATGTTTGCAAATAGAAAAACCAAGGCCAAAAGTTAAGACCATGTCCCAAAAGGAATCAATGTTTTTAAGGACATCAAATCTAATCTCCATTCATCATTAATTTGGAATCTAGATTTAAATGCTATTAAAATTGAGAGGTACAAGGTAGTAGCATATGGTAGCAATGTCACCTTTGGTGACAACATCAACAATTAGATAGTGGGTCAAGAAGTTTTCTTCTCACAGATGTCAGAAATGTTTCATAATTGGTTAAGAAAATATACTATAAGAGATCTCATATTTGGTTCATGGCATATCCATTTTCATGTTTTAGACAAAACTCATTGTTAGATTTTAAGGGCAAAATATAGACTAGCTAGGAACAAAAATATTTTTAATTTTAATTGCTATTGTAATTCAGATCAACAATGTATTCAAAACAAAAATTCTGAAGTAAACAATTAATAACATAAATCACGTTAAAGATCTAAGTATTACCTTAGCAAAAACAAAGATCTGATTTACCTGATGTGCTTGTTGTTATCCTCTTTTCTGCATGCTTAGAAAAATCTTTAAGGGTCATGGATCAAACCCTTAGGGGTATATCTCATCATGATCTTTGAACAATTTTTCCAAGAAGAACTTTAGGGAAAATATCATAAAACTAACCAACATACCAATCATCAAGTACAAGGCTGAAGCAAGGACACCACTGTCCAATCTAGACGCTGAAAAAGAGGTCACTAATAGTCTTAACAAAATCTGTCCAAGAGTATAGTACTGCTACAGTAATAGACAAAATTAAGTAGCAGTTTTAGGGCTTCAACAAGCCTTGATTAGGGTACAACCAACTATAGGATAGGTAGCATACACAGGTCATAAAACGAGGACAACATACAAGAGGCACCAACAAGGAGATAAACAATTCTAGGGATGTCATATCAAACCTTGATTAGGCTATGTAAGCTAGGTAGCATACACAGGTCACAAGAGGTGGACAACAACAACATACAGTTGGCACCAATAGCACTAGAGAAGATGAACCGTTCTAAAGGGGGTCGCAGACTATACCCAGCAAGAGAACTGATCTAAGGAGGGCCGCACCCAAACTCAACAGAAAATCAGATCCAAGGAGGCCCGCACCCAAACTCAACAGAAAATCAGATCCAAGGAGGCCCGCACCCAAACTCGGAAAGAAAATCAGATCCAAGGAGGGCCGCACCCAAACTCAACAAACAAATCAGATCCAAGGAGGGCCACACCCAAACTCAAGAAGCAAATTCGATCAAGGAGGGTTGCACCCAAATTCAACAAACAAATCAGATCTAAGGAGGGCCACACCCAAACTCAACAAACAAATCAGATCCAAAGAGGGCCACACCCAAACTCAACAAGAAAATCGGATCTAAGGAGGGCCGCACCCAAGCTCAATAAGAAAAATCTATTCCAAGGAGAGCCGCACCACTTCTCAACTAGAACAATGAGAGCCGCAACAAAAAATCAGACCAAGAGAATGTTTGGAGGAAGAATAATAAGTGTAAGAGTGAGAGGAGAGGTCTCTCCTTTTTATAGTTTGGTAGGGAGGTTAGGGTTAGTTAAATTGGCCCTAACTTTAGGGTTAGATTAGACCTTAACAAAATAAACAAATAAACAATTAAATTAAACAAACAATATTTTATATCATAAAATATTAATTGTCAAAAGAGTCAACAAGGAAAAGCAAGTCAAGTAGATAAAAAAACAAAGCGGCTAGCTTTCTTTAGAAAGAAGCAAGGAACTAAACCAAAAAAACCCACACAACATTTAAGGGGGACCTAGCTCAAACAAAGAGGGGGGTTTCAAGACAAAGTCAATAAGGTAAGTTCTTCTTTAATGGCATAATGTCCACATGAGTCTCATGATATAACTTATAAGCTTTTATTATCCCAGGGTAAGAGGAAGGTCGATGATGTGATCATGTCTTTCTTCTTAAGTGCTCCTAGGTCTCGTGGACCATCTCGGGAGTGAAGAAGTTCACACATCATCTCGACTTGATACTTAACCAAGAAACTACCTGGTCCTAGACAAGGATACCCCAGAATGCATCTGGGGCCCCTAGATCACAACTAAGGTCTTATCCACCAAGGTACACAACCAAGGATCAATCTAAGAACCGAGCAAGGATTCCTTGGAACACATCCAGAGGCCCTAGAACACATCTAGTGACTTATACCATCAAAATGCTTGGTCATTGATCAAGAGCCCCAACAATACATTGGGGGACCTCACTAGGGTCTTTTTCCATGGCTCTAATTGCTTGGTCCCAGACCAAGAACCTCAGGAGCGTACTGGGGGCCTTAGATCTCAACTAGGGTCTTTTCCATCCTCCCAGAGAATGGCTCTTGCCGCTGCATTAATTTTAACACTCCCTCTCAGCAAGAGAGGCATTCTCAACAACACCAAGCTTGTCTCGAAAGTACACAAACTTTGTCAACTATAGGGGCTTGATCAAAATATCTGCAGTTTGTTTCGCCATCAGAACATACTGAATACTGAGAATGTTCTTTTGCACTATGTCCCGAACATAGTGATATCTCATCTCAATGTGTTTCGATCTATCATGAAACACATGAATCTCAGAGAGATTTATACAACTCTGGTTATCATAGTGAATTATTGTGGGTTCCATTTCAACACTGAACAAATCTGAGAGTAACTTTTTGAGCCACATTGCTTCTCTACTAGCAACCCTTGAAACAATGTATTCTTCCTCTGTAGTGCTTTGGGCTAAGGAGCCTTGCTTCATGCTGGACTAGGAGATCATATCTGAACCCAAACTGAAACAATATCCAGAAGTGCTCTTCCGGTCCATTGTACTACCCATCTAATCTGAATATGTATAGCCATGAAGCATTGCACCTCCACTGAAAGTGTATCTGATCCCATAAGCTATAGTCCCCCAGACGTATCTAAGAAAATGTTTAGAAACAACCATATGAATGTTTTTGGATTACACATGAATTGACTGAGGGCATTCACTGCGTAACAAATGTCTGGTTTGGTGTGCATTAGATACATCAAGAACCCAATAATATGGATGCAACTTCTTCAGGTTATAAATCATAGGTGTCGTCATGGACTTACAGTCCAACATCCCAAATCTACGAAACACATCAACTGCATACTTACTTTGTGAGAGAAAAATCTCACCATGTTTCTGCCACACCTAAGAAAGTAATATATAAGACTCAAGTCCTTCATTTCAAACTCTGTTGATAGCTCCCTCTTAGTATGAGCTATCAGATGTTCCTCTTCAGTAAGGAACACATCATCCACATATAAACCAAGATAACAAGATGATTCTTCACAATCTTTATATAAAGATTAGGGTCTGCTATACTCTTGGAGAACCCAAGACTCTAAAGAAAACGATCAATTTTTCCATATCAAGCTCCTGGAGCATGTTTCAATCCATACAAGGCTTTCTTGAGTTTACAGACATGGGATTCTTTCCCATGGATCACAAAAACCTTCACGCTACTTGATATAAACCTCTTTCTCAACTTCACCATTAAGAAAATCAGTCTTAATATCTATTTGGTGAAGTTTCCAACCAAAAACTGAGGCAAGAGAAATAATGACTTTAATAGATGTATACCTAGGAATGGGAGAAAAGATCTCATCGTAATCAATTTCCTCTTTCTGAGATAAACCATGACCATAAATCTAGTCAATACTGCCATCTGTTGCATGCTTTATTTTGTAAATCCATTTAGAGGTCACTACTGATTTTCCTTGTGGTCTTGGGACCACTTCCCATACATAATTTTTCAATATTGACTCATATACTTCTATCATGGCATCCTTCCACACTTTATGTTTGGTAGCCTCATCAAAAGTGGAAGGTTCTTAGTCAATCACAATATTCAACTGAGGTATCAAACCTGAGTATTTATCTCGCTTTTTGCTTTCTCTGAAAGTACCTTTAGGTGCTGCATGCTTTTTTGCTTCCTTTAAAAAAAATAAAATTTCATGACACCATGGTGGCTTCTTTTTGGCAGGAGGTTTCTCTAAGGAAAACTCAACAGAATCCCTTATGGGATCTACTAAAGGCTCTCTGGCTTCCTCTCTCTGCTCATATGAAAGTTGTGAATCTGAAGGTTCAAGAGATGGAGTTTTCTGCTACTCTGTATCACATGTAAGTTCTCTAGAACGATGAAAGACAACTTCCTCATGGAAAGTCTCTCACACACACACATTCGATATTCTTTTGAGGTCTCATTGTATCCCACAAAAATGCATTTCTTTCCAGAGGGCTCTAATTTAGTCCTCTTTTCTAGGACTACCAAATATTCTCTACTGATCAAATGAAAACTTCTTACCCATGAAGACTTATTCTGGAGTTGTCTCTTCCAAGGCTTTATGAGGACACCTGATCTGAATATAGACTGCAGTGCTTGCAACTTTAGCCCAAAAGAGACAACAAATGATCATACATCATATCTCTGGCTACCTCACAAATTGTCCTATGCTTTATTTCTGTAGCTCCATTTTGTTGGGAATTGTAAGGCAGTGTCAACTCCCTCTTAATCCCAGAAGCTTGGCAGAGATCATCATACTTGTGGGAGTTAACCTCTTTTCCATTATTGAATATGTCTACTTGTCTGATTTAAATTACTGAAAGATTAATTTTGATCTTATTCATTCTGATCTCAGTGGTACATATTTGTGTTACATCATGCACATTAAAATCAGAACTAGAAATCTTCAAGATATCCTCTTGAAGTTACTGGAAACAAGTTACTATTCAAGAACACAATCTAAATAAAAATCGAAAAAGGGAAATACTAGACATGAACATAGTCATGTTAACAGTTTCCAGAAATTGTGTGGAGTCACCATGTTACCATTCAAATTACTTTATTGATGTCAGAGGAAAAAGTAAAAATGCTGTCATATGACCATATTTCAAGAGATAGCAAGTGGAAGCTTGATAGACTTAGAGTAAGCTTGAAAACACAATTCATCATTGAGTGTGGATATGTTCATTATCCATGTCTTATGGTCAAATTCAATTTCTAACATCTACCATGCCATTGATGCCTAGGAGATCCAAATCAAAGTGAGTTTAGAATTTGTCACCAAGTAGATCAAGGGGCATTTCTCAATAGTGTTAGTAAATATATACTCAGAATTTGTTACCCACAGATTTAACCAAAACTTAAGACATAAACCAAACCTACTGTGTTCCAATGGATTAAAACTTGATCAAGAGGCTTGGATTTAGATTTCTTTCTAATGCTGGTTTGAAGAAGAAATCTTAAGCACAAGTTTCAGGAAACATTTTACCATCCATAAATGTAGTATCTACAAAAGCATCATAATCTCATGCAACTATTTATCAATGTTTGGTAAGATAAGATTCCATCAGAGATAATCCATACACAAATTGTTCTTATCCAGAAATTCCATCTACCAACAAGTTATTGAGAAATTCCAACAATCTTGAGCGGAGAAAATTGTTTGACCTCTAAATGCATCGAATTGATACCTTAAATAGGTTATGATGTGTTAGTGACAGAACAATATGAGATATGTGAACTTCAATCAAGTTACTTGTGAGTTTTAAAGAAGTCCAGAAGGTTCAAAACACTAATCTCAAGTTAAGTTTCCATCTTTCATTATTTGGTGAATTAGCTCAAAAATATTTAGCATTGACAAATATATAATACTATTCACCATGTAAATCTCAAATCTATCAAAAACATTTTGTGATAAAAAAAACTTACTATTGATCTGAATAAACAAACCCTTAATAGAGGATCTACGTAGGCTCAAAGGTTTGTCCCAATTGAGCTCTTTTCACGTCCTATGCTATGATACCATGTTAGATTTTAAAGGAAAAATATAGACTAGCTAGGAACATAAATATTTTTAACTTTAATTGCTACTGTAATTTAGATCAACAATATATTCAAAACAAAAATTTCGATGTAAACAATTAATAACATAAATCACATTAAATATCTAAGTATTACCTTAGCAAAAACAAAGAATAGATTTACCTGATGTGCTTGTTGTTATCCTCCTTTCTGTATGCTGAGAAAAAACTTTAAGGGTCATGGATCAAACCCTTAGGTGTAGATCTCATCATGATCTTTGAATAGTTTTTCCAAGAAGAACTTTAGTGAAAATATCATAAAACTAACCAACATATCAATCATAAAGTACAAAGCTGAAGCAAGGACACCACTATCCAATCTAGAGGCTGAAAAAGATGCCACTAATAGCCTTAACAAAATTTGTCCAAGAGTATAGTACTGCTACAATAATAGACATAATTAAGTAGCAGTTTTAGGGATACCTCAACAAGCCCTGATTAGGGTACAACCAACTTTAGGATAGGTAGCATACATAGGTCATAAAATAGGGACATCATACAAGAGGCACCAACAAGGAGAGAAGTAGTTCTAGGGCTGTCATATCAAACCTTGATTAGGGTATGTAAGCTAGGTAGCATACACAGATCACAAGAGGGGGACAACAACAACATACAGTTGGCACTTAGCACTATAGAAGATGAAATTTCCTAAAGGGGGCCGTAGACAATACCTAGCAAGAGAACTGATCCAAGGAGGGCTGCACCCAAACTCAGCAGAAAATCAGATCTAAGGAGGGCCACACCCAAACTCAACTAGAAAATCAAATCCAAGGAGGGCTGCACCCAAACTCAACAAACAAATTAGATCCAAGGAGGGCCACACCCAAACTTAGGAATCAAATCAGATCCAAGGAGGGCCACACCCAAACTCAACAAACAAATCAGATCCAAGGAGGGCTGCACCCAAACTCAACAAGCAAATCAGATCCAAGGAGGGTCGCACCCAAACTCAACAAGCAAATCAGATCTAAGGAGGGCCGCACCCAAACTCAACAAACAAATCAGATCCAAGGAGGGCCGCACCCAAACTCAACAAGAAAATCAGATCTAAGGAGGGCCGCACCCAAGCTTAGCAAGCAAAATCTGTTCCAAGGAGAACTGCACCACTTCTCAACTAGAACAGGGAGAGTCGCATAAAAAAATCAGACCAAGAGAATGTTTGGAGGAAGAAGAATAAGTGTAAGAGTGAGAGGAGAGGTCTCTCCTTTTTATAGTTTGGTAGGTAGGTTAGGGTTAGTTAAATTATCCCTAACTTTAGGGTTAAATTAAACCCTAACAAAATAAACAAATAATATTTTATATCATAAAATATTAATTGTCAAAAGAGTCAACAAGGAAAAGAAAGTCAATGAGATCCAAAAATAAAGCGACTAGATTTCTTTAGAAAGAAGCAAGGAACCAAACCAAAAAAACCCACACAACATTTAAGGGGGACGTAGCTTAAACAAAGAGGGGGGTTTCAAGACAAAGTCAACAAGGTAAGTTCTTCTTTAATGGCAGAATGTCCACATGAGTCTCATGATATAACTTATTAGCTTTTATCATCCCAACATAAGAGGAAGGTCGATGATGTGATTATGTCCTTCTTCTTAACTGTTGTTAGGTCTCATGGACCATCTCGAGAGAGAAGAAGATCACACATCATCTCGTCTTGATACTTAATCAAGAAAATTCTTATTCCCAGACTAGGATAACCCATAACGCATCTGGGGGCCCTAGATCACAACTAGGGTCTTATCCACCAAGGTACACAACCAAGGATCAATCCAAGCACTGAGCAAGGATTCCCTGAAACACATACATGGGCCCTAGATCACATCTAGGGACTTATACCATCAAACTTCTTGGTCATTGACCAAGAACCTCCAACAATACACCGGGGGCCCTCACTAGGGTCTTTTTCCATGTCTCTAACTACTTGGTCCCAGACCAAGAACCTCAGGAGTGTACTGGGGGCCCTAGATCTCAACTAGGGTATTTTCCATCCTCCCAAAGAATGGCTCTTCCAGCTACATTAATTTTAACACTCATAAATCAAGGTTTCACAGGAAAAAACATTTCTATGTTACATTCACTTGGCACAACGATTCTCAACATTGATTTTCTCAACTTGGATTTTTCAATCCTCTAAAACTCTTTTGAGTTGATACAAGGGAAACCTCCATGAAGGTGTACAAGAGTTTTAGGGTAGTTGAAAACTACTTAATATGCTACGTCTAGAAACATTACTATTTAACTTTGAAAGAAAATAACACAAAAGACATTCTAAGCATATAAGAGATGAAATTGGTCTATGCATACAATATTACTGCTTTCTAAGGAGACTATCTTGTATCATATTCTCTTGCCATTGTCTCCATGAACAACTACAAATCCCTCAGTCATGAGGTTTCCAAGAACATTGTGAATCTGAAAGAAACCCAAAGAAAAATTGATTAAGCATGTGAGCATACCAATGCCGCCAATCAATAAAGCTAGCCAGTTCAACCACAACATACAAGGAATCAATTAATCTAGTTAGTACATGTAGGCATGCTTGAATTTCACATACACAGAGATAACCCTTACATCATGAATGTTAACTTTGACAGATGCCTGCTTGCACATCTCCTCTAAACGCCGACAGTTCATCCATATATCATAGGTTAGGCTTTGATACTAGCAAAATCAATACAATGCTTACCTAAATCAATCAAGAATATGTCACCTCTGATGTTCGAGTAGATGGTCCTCCATTCTACATCTTTTCCATGATAATATTTCTAACTGCTATAACTAGATTGGCACGACTTATTCTTTCACTGGAAAAAAATCTCATTGTAATGAGATCCATGTCGATGGTCCTTGTCACCATGACACAATGCATTCATTGAAATTACTGGTGTATACCATAGACCTAGCATAAATGGATAAATCCAACTAAGGCATAGTTCTATCCATGCAAGTGCAAATGGCACATCTCTTGACCTATATAACAAGATTTATGATTCCCTGTAAACTGACCAGCTCTATCAAGAAAGTTGTACGATTTACCAGTAGCATTATCAATTGCATATTGTTGAAGGGGAACTTCAAGTATCCTGAATGCTTCAACCACATCACAAATTTCAACCTGCACATACCACCTATGTTAAGAATGACTTGTATGCTTTCAGGCTTCATGACCTTGTGAGATATATATACTTGATTTTACATTATAATATGAAGAACATTCACTTTGGTTTACTTGGGAAACTAGTTCCATGTAGAAGCTTCTATTGTAGCTCGAGGTTGGTTTCTTACCCACTCAGAGAATCAAATACGAGCATGTGCTTCACTAATTTGTATTAGGCTTTCAATTCTTCTAGGCGTTGCCGTAATTACCTGCAAATTTTATCAAGGCACAAATATGGACTTAGCACATGTAGAATTCCATTTCTTTGTGTATAAACATCATACTAGAGAGAGAGAGAGAGAGAGAGAGAGAGAGAGAGAGAGAGAGATGGATGAACCACTCTTTGACTCTATTTTTAGTAATGCTTTTGGACATATGTGTAACCAACCTTTTTACTGTTGCAAGGGAAGTTACCCTTCCATCGCATTTCAACATAACCATGGGTAAGATATTCGACAACCTCATCAGATATTTTGGGATGTATATGTTGTCTTGCATAACTAATATATGAAGTTAGGGTTAACACATTCAATGTGTCTACTCTTAGGTCCTATAATGAGAAATAAAGTAATTCCAGTCATGTAAATTGAAATAACATCCAGTGCATTTGAAGCCACCCTAAGCAATATACATAATTCCATACCTCAGGCTCTTCATAATGCAATGTAACAAGATGCCTTGCAAGGCGCTGATCATTCTTCTCATCAGATTAGTCAAGAACCAGGTAAATCAGATCAAACATGCAAGTGTAACCCATAAGTTTTGTGGATTTGAAAAGTAAACAAACCCCACAAGGAGTCATACCATGTGCACAACACTGACTAAATTTTACCCAGAGAGAAATGTTGGAGGAAGTTGGATATTGTCAATAACTGAAAGTATGGGATTCTAGCGTGAACCACTAGGGTTGGCACATGCTATCACAAATGTCCATGCATTAAGTGTGCTATGATCCCAACCTTATCAATTGACACAGTTTGTTGTTCCATTCACCTACCTCAAATATCAGAACACATTATGAGATAATAAACAAATGTAGGAAAAACAATAGAATGCGGGTAAGCCCAATCAAGGGAAAACCACTAAATGCACAATATCTGCTCTACTGATTTGAAAATTAAGGGAAATCCCACCTCATGTAGCATACTTCGATCATTATCTGACATCTTGTCAAACTCATCTATGCAGCAAATGTCTCTGTCACTCAAAACTATTGCTCCACTTTCCAATACCTATTACATTAAAAAACAAATCAATAATCCACAATTTTAATGGAACAAAAAGTGACATATCATAGTTCCATTTCCAATCATTAAAAGATTCAATGATGCATGCCAAAGTCATTAAACATATAGTTTCACCAGTTTCAGGATCCTTTGACACATAAGCAGTCAAACCAACTGCAGAGCTTCCTCGAACACTTGTATAAATACCTCGATGAACCAACTTGTGCACATACTGAAGTAGTTGGAACTTACTCGTACCTGGGTCCCCAACAAGCAGAATGTTGATGTCACCAAGAAATTCCAAATTCAGGATACAAAGGGAGGCTGGAAGTATACACAAAAGTGAATCTCCTTCATACAATTGGAATGGTGACGAGTTTATGATCGAGAAACCTGTGGAATGGGGGAGGGATTAGTAGATTATACCACAAATCCACTAGAGAGTAGGTCAATCTTCATCAAGGAGTGTGAGAATAAGACCCTAGGGGTTAATAGGGATGTAGGAGGATGAGATACAAGGAATACACAATGAATCCATCTCAATCTTTAGGCTAGACCAAAACATCACAAATATGGAACAAGGTAAAAAGAAAGATGAAAATGATGGGCCTGACAGTCCTCATCTATTAGAAGTTAAAGTCCCATGTGGAGGAAATGCTACACCAATAAATACTAAACAAACCAAATCCCTGTACTCCAACTCCTCTGATCCATTAATTGCAGTTTAAAACTGTAAACGAAAATTGAATACAACCTACATAAGATAAACCAGTTAAAATCTAAAAAATCATCTCAAGCAATTACATATTATGAAAATGACATTCATAGTATCTTCCCATCATCATAAATGGAACTGTCTAGAATTATTACATTTTGAAATCATTTTAGCAGACTAGTTTCAATGGAGAAGCACACATTACTTCCCATCATATATGAGGTTTGCACAATAAGTTATTCTCAACATTGTCAACAATTAAGTCCGTTAACCCTTTATTAACCTAAATATAAAAAAAAAATATTAGTCTTCCTAGTATGTAACAATATTCTATCCCGCTCCAATTCAATGGATATTGACTTGCTATACAAGAATCTATTTACACTCACACAATTTGTTCACTCTAAAAGACTCATGCAATAATGTAAATAAATAACAATCAAATCCAAAGGAAGAGCATAGAAATAATGGCATGTAAACACACACTCTTGCAATCTCATATTAGTCCTTGTAGGCGTGGCATAAAAAACATTTCTAATGGCACCAGAAACAACATTAAATCAAATGAGCCAGTGAATAGATGCATTAAAACATGCCCTTATATCACTCCTTGTAGGCATGAAAAAAAGAACATTTCTAATCGCACCACAAGCAACATTAAATGAAATGAACTAGTGAATAAATGCATTAAACATGTCCTTATATATTAGGTCACATGCCCTTAAAGAAAATAGGTTTGAACACTATGTAAAGTAAGTTTAAATTGTCTGAAGACTATGTAAAGTAAGTTAAAATGGTGTGAAGACTATGTAAAGTAAACATAAAGTTTGCAACTGATTCATAGAACATGATCATCTAGATCGATGATTTTCTCAAATACTTCTTCGACCACTGAATGAAACTCATTTATGTCTTCTTCAAACGTTCACATCCATCAATTGTATCTTCATAGGCAACGAGGATGTTACTTGTGACATTAATGACAAGTATATTGGCATCTTCAGGACCAAGTGCTGCTCCATGGATCATAGCAAGTGTTTGAATTCATCCAGTGCCGTCAATAGCACCGTCATATGGATCTAGTATGTTAACTTTATCACCTACTTTTAATACTTCACACTTTGTTGGAGTTAATGGGCACTGTCAAAAACAAAAAAAAGTATACGTAAATATAAGAAAAAAAATACAATTAAATTCCAAAAACATGCATAATTATTGATATAAAAAAATTAAATGCACTCATCGAGTCAATATTTTAAATACGTCCAGCAGGAGTTGCACAGACTAATCGAGAATGATGAGGTGCATCAATGTTGGGAGATCCTTTAGTTTTATCATGCATGTGATTACGTCATGCACCAATCAAATATAACATTATAAGGATACAATAATATAGTAGAAAAATAGTAAATATAACATTAAAACACTAAAAATCATACATAAACCAATTAAATCAGATTAAGAAATCAAGTGAAGAAATGTTTGCATGTGAATGATGATTAGCTTACCTCATCTAAATCACTACGACATCCCTTATTTTCCCATGAATCAACGATATGTTCAATGGAGGTGGCTATGGTTGACATTGTCTTTGTCAACCAATTTATGCATTCCATTACATGTTTATAATTCCCACTATGGTTTTCAAAAGGCGTATATGTGGTTAGGATTTTCTCAACTTCATTAGATGGAAATGATATTTCTATTGGATTTTTGATATATGCTTATGTTTATAATTGTCTATATCTACCATTATATATTGGTCTATCATTTCACTCACATCAATTTATGATCTATTAGCTCCTTGAACCTACAAATCATTATCAACACATAATTAGTTGGATATATATACGAATCAAAATGCAATATAACACAATGTATTTACAAATATACTTACAAAAATGCCATGCATAATGTATTCAACAAAAAATCCATATACTTACAAACATGTTTTGATTGGCTCGCCACCCACCACGACCCAAAATAACTCGATCCCTCACATTATCTCTTGCTATCTTCCCTTTTGTACTCTTTTGCACATACTCTTCAGCACACATACTTTCCTTCAAATCCTCCCACTGTTTGGGAGTCAAGTTGTTGTCCCTTTCTTTTCCATCCAATATTAATTTTCTGCATTTATGCCTGGAATTATTAATGAATTTTCTCATTTCATTCTTGTAATATTTGGTGGAAATCCTTCCACCAAAATTCTCAAAGGCATTTTTCATTTGTCGAATCACTAGATCCACATTTCTTTCATCTCATATGCAAAATTGGCTTTGGTGACATCCAAATGAGACCTTACTCTCGTGCCCAACTCTAATGCCCACCTTGCAGCATTTGGTCCAACAGGTTCACCATATTTTATCTCAGCCAAATAATCCTTCTTCCCTTCCGATTTTCTGTCTTTGGCTTCTTTTTCTGTGGACCTGTACATGCCTTGACTGATTTTGCGTCTTGTTATGAAAGCTGATATATCTTTAGTCGAATCAAGACTGGGTGATTTTGAATGAGCACTCATGTTTGTGGACACAACATGTGCTATTTCTTTGGCAATTGAAGGACTAATTGGTTCCTTATTGACCACATTAGGTGTGGCACTAGCTATCTCACCAATTTGCTCAGATGTGCCTTCAAATCTTTGTTTTAATTTAAAATAAAAGTCTCTGAAACCTGATTCTGATCCGGAATATACCAAGTCATCAACAATATCAACTTGGACATGATAATTATCATGTGATATATTAAGAAGCTAATCATTAGTATTGTCAACATCTTCCTCCATGTACTAATCCACCAAGGCGTAGGCTTCTGCGAGATAGTGACAATGTGCCTTTGCTTGCCTTTTGCTTTTTTTCATTTTGTGTAGAATCAAACTTTTCCCTATAAAATAAAATAAACTTATTAAATTAGAATCGAAATCATAAGCAACCTACATCAACAAATATATTATATACAACTATAATAAAATATGCATAGAAGTGAAAAAATACGAGGAATAACTACTTATTGATTTTCCAAACCATGAGTTGGCAACGATGTGCCTTTGCTTGCCTTTTGGTTATGCTCTCTTTCTCTAGAAGCCAACTTTTCCCTATAAAACACAAAACTTATCAAATGAGAATCGAAAGCATATATAGACTACGTTATGAAATAGATTATAAACAACTTTCATGAAATATGCATAGAAGTGAAAAGGTACAAGGAATAACTACTTACTTATTTCCCAAACCAAGAGCTGACACATATTCTTCATTTCTTGCGATCTGTTCTTGAGTGGATCATTTTTACTACCAAGAATGCCACCATTTTCAATAAACTACATTCTTTTTCCTGCATTCTGAATAATGTAACCACTTATTATTGGCGATGGTGCTTCACGATTCTCTTCCTGACCATTGAAACGTGACTTTTGTTGACGATATGGATGCTCCATTTTAAGGTAATAACGATGTGCACAATATATACACTTATGAAAACTACTTGAGTGCCTCACAAAAGGCTTAAAGATGCAAGCTGGACATCCATGGTATCCATGAACATTGAGACTAGTCAATGTACCATATGTAGGAAGATCGTGTATCGTAAGCAATAAAGAAGCTCTTAAAGTGAACTAGATTGAATCATTGTCCCTTAAAATTTGAATTTCTTCAATTCCTTTCCACAATTATGCTAGCTAATCAATTAATGGTTCTAAATAAACATCAATTGTATCTGAAGTCACACTTTTCTTTCCTGGTATAATCAATGACAACATCAAGGAAAATGATTTGGTTGCTAACCATGGAGGCAAGTTATAATTTATCAAAAACACTGGCCAAGTTGACCATTTATTACTCTGATATGAGAATGGGTTCACCCCATCTAGAGCTAAACCTAACCTTATATTACGAGGATCTTGGGAAAAATTGGACCATTTTTTTTCAAATTCCATCCACATCTTAGAATCAACCATAGACCATTGTTTTCCATCAATGCTCTTATTTTGGGCATGTCATTGCATAAGCTCAACAATGTCTCGAGATCTATACATTCGAAGTAATTGTAGGATTACTGGAAAGTGGCGAAGAATCTTTCTAGGCATTGAATTTGGTTTCAAACTTTGTCTATACCTCGGTTCTTTAAATTTCAGACATTCTGTCTCACTTGCATGATTTTTGTGAAATAATACACAACCATTCACACATGTGTGGATGTTCTCATACCCTAAGCCTAGCTTAGTGATTTGCGCTTTACATGCACTCCATTTTTTTGGAAATGTGGAGTTAGGTGGTAACAATCGATGTAACAATGCCGATAACTCATCAACACTCTCATTTTTCCAACCATCCATTGTTTGCAAATTAAGAATTAGAAGGATTGTTGTTAAATGACTTAACTTGCAAGTACCATACACATGTTTTGAAACATCCTCCATCAATTTTTTCCAATCATCTTTGAAACTCTCATTCATCATTCTATCAACTTCGATCCCTTCATCTAAGATTGTTGCAGGTTCATCTACATTTGTTGCCTCTTTGTCTATGTTTGGTGCCTCTACGTCTCTCATGCTTTGCAATGATATACTATTTGGATAATTATTTTGAGGGAACATGCTTATACCGCTATGACTGAATCTCAACATATGTTCAAAAATCCCTTGTCTTCTTCTCATCTTCCCACCAAGACAATCATTACAAAGACATGGATATTTCTCCAAGCTCTTCTCATCAACTATTCTCTCATCATGTGCATGGTATTCATTTGTTGATAAAATTGGCCATTGACTCATCGTCAATATTTTGCATTCAGTTATGACATCGGTATGATAATCTTACTTTCAACTATTTTCATCTATCTCATCTTGAATTGAAATGCAATATCAAAACCAATTCCTAGAGAGAAAAAGGTAATTTTAAGACTACAATAGATGTTAGAGTACACTCATCCGATTACTAGGTTGTAGGCATAACATCTATTGTAGTACTATTTATTTCTTGGAAAATAAGTCCGGTCATATGCTTGGGGATTACTCCCTTAGGACCTTTCTCATATTCATTGGAATGTATGGTGTAAACATTCCACCTAAAGCATTGTCTAGGTTTGTACCTGAAATACTTATTTTGTTTAAGATAATTACACATATGACTGAAGAAATAAAATATGGTAAAAGAAATCAAAGAGTTGGATGTGGTGGAACCCTTGCAAGACCATAGATCTGATGTAAATACTTAGAAAATTAGTAGTAGATATGATGTTTGGAAGTCACATAATGATGGAATTGATAACCTCTATGAATGGACACAATCTCAACTTTCCTGGTTTTGAACTTGGGGGGTTTTCCATTTTTCTTCTTTCCTTAAAAATGATGGCATTTTGAATTTTTTTTCAAGCTGGATTTGAGACCTAGGATATCAAACATTCATCAATAGTAGCTCCACTCCAAAGATATTTAAAACTTATGATCTCACTCATCTCCTCCCATACCTATAAAGTATATCGACATAACATGAATAAATGAACTTTTCTTTTGTTATATCAAGCTTTGTAGTAAAAAAATCTCTTTTTACATTCTTTTATTAGTTTTTTAATTAACACCTTAGCAGATGTATGTGTAAGATCCATTGACGGAGATTAACTGAATTAAGCTACTACCTATGATCTCACTCATCTCCTTCCATACCTATGAAGTATATCGACATAACATGAATAAATGAACTTTTCTTTTGTTATATCAAGCTTTGTAGTAAAAAAATCTCTTTTTACATTCTTTTATTAGTTTTTTAATTAACACCTTAGCAGATGTATGTGTAAGATCCATCGATGGAGATTAACTGAATTATGCTACTATTTTGTGACAAATACCACCATTGTGGATGATAAACTTGCATGTTCCTTGGCATGCTTCTTAGGTGTATAGCTCTTGTAAATTAAGAAGCTCTTGTGAGATAGCTTACACACTTCCACACGAAGAAGATCCTGCTACTAAAATAGATGTTATGCAAACTTTAATGGTTTAATGGATTGGATCCTTTAATTCATTTTGCAGAAAACAAATTAGGAAGGCAGTGAAGGAATATTTTTGAAAGTTGTTAAAAGAAGTGGTAAGATTGAGTGCAATACCACTTGATCCAAACCTTCCAAAACTAGTTGTCAATTAGAAGCCTACTCCAAAAGAGAAAGTGCCCCAACCTCCACCAAGAAAGAGTATGGGCCATGATGAAATTGAAATGAAGAGAGGGGATTGGCTTTGTCCAAAGTAACTTCCCTTCTATTTCCTATTACTCATTTGTCTCTGGAGTTCCAAGTTCCACTTTGGAATTACAATTGAATTCTATTTTTTTATCATCATTCCATCCTATATTTATCATTCTCGGTGTTCTGAAATGGTTTTTTAGGTGTGATTTTATGAACTTTGCAAAGAATCACAACTGCCTACGATTTGATTCAAAGCATCCAAAAAGAGAGCTAAATCTAGGGGAGTGGGGATGCCTAGGGTAAGACTTTCCATGTAGGATTCAAGTTGCAGTTTCATTTATTGATAAATTATTTTTATTTGTTGTGTGAGATTGAATGATGTTCTTGACTAATCTGTCATCTTTTCTTTCCATCTGTGCTTATTGAAAAATATATTAACATTATTTTGTTTTGTATTCTGAGTTGAAGGAAAACTGATATGAAATATACAATGTTGGAGGCGAAATTTTTTGAATTATCAAATAAATATTAAATGCTATAATTGCAACCACAAGTAGAAGTATTGAACAGGGCAATGATGAAAAATGCGCTGATAATTCTTAACAATCTTGGCATCTAGACATAATATTGGAGCGACCTTTTGACTTTCTTACCACTTCAAAAGCATGGAATGATGTCTTTGATGATATTAAATTAGATGAGGTATAAGTTGTTATCTTTTAAAATGTAGATAGATTTAGAGTTACATACGTCCTTGTAAAGAATGGGGATAGAGGAAATAGAAAGGATGGTCACTTTGATGATGATTTTTTGACTTTGATGACCTACCCATGCATGGTAATGAAAGGAGGAAGGACCAGATTAAGACTTCTGGTTGGAAAATAAAGCATGAAAATGAAAGGAGGAAAGACCATAATGGTACTCCAAGCTGGAAAACATGGGACAATGGTGGGGGTTTGGAAATTGGTGGGATTCCATTGCCACCCAATAGTAGGTTGGATGCCTTCATTGACTTTGATGAATTAGACAAAGATGAAGATCAAGATGTTGGTTCCTCTACCTTTAATGATACAGTAAGCAATACGACATATAAAAGAGACAAAATACCTTCTATCAATTCTAAAAAAAAGTGAGAGAGTTTACAATTTTGATGATGGTCATCTAGTTGGTTATCAAGGAAAGGCCTCTGAGACTTTTAAGAAGCCATTGATATCTAGCCCAAGAAGAAGGTCTTGAAAAACTAATGACAATTCTTCAAACTTAGATGATGATGATGATGAATCTTTTGAATCTGATGATGATGGGACAAGTAGAAAAGGATTAAGAAATCAATATATGTAGGAAGAAGAGGACATGAAACAATGAACACAAAATATCAGATGGATTCTTTTGGGGGGTATCCTTATGAATTTGATGATGAACTTTCAGATATTTTAAGAGAAAAGTTCCTACTAAATTAAATATTTATTAGTGGGCAGGTATGCTCTGAAGTTTTTGTGATGTTAATTTGTAATGCAAACTTGCTATGAAGACACATTGAATCCCTTGCTCATTATGTTGCTTGTATGTTTTAATAAGAATCCTAAGCCTCCTTATATTAACCATTTCCTTGATGAAATGGGGTCTATTGACATAACCCATAGTAGCCCAAATAACTCCCTAGTGAAGTTCTATTACCTAAAAGTATTATTTATTTCTTGGAAAATAAGTCTGGTCATCCTTAGTTGGTGTAGTTAGAGTGCTTACAGGTCAAGACCATTAGGTGGGTTTCAAATATGTTTCAAGTTGTCAGAGGAGCTCATTAGGAAACTACAGGAAAGACATGTGTTCCTTCTAGTTGATGCATATGATACGAACAAGGACATATGGATTTTGTGCTAGAAAAATGATATAGATCTGAGACTGGGAGGCGTTTACGTAGTAGAATGGAACAACTATAGGAAGTGGGAAGGTATCCAATGTATCTAAGAAAAATCAAGTGCCTACTAAAAAATATATCCAAGACAAACCAAATGCATACTAAATTAAAGATTTATTAGTGGTCAGGTATGCTCTGAAGTTTCTATGATGTCAATTTGTAATGCAAACTTGCTATGAAGACACATTGAATCCCCTGCTCCTTATGTTGCTTGTATGTTTTAATAAGAATCCTAAGCCTCCTTATATTAACCACTTCCTTGATTAAATGGGATCTATTGCCAGAAGCCATGGTAGCCCAAATAACTCCCTAGTGAATTTCTATTACCTAAAATTACTATTTATTTCTTAGAAAATAAGTCTGGTCATCCTTAGTTGGTGTAGTCAGAGTACTTACAGGTCAAGACCCTTGGGTGGGTTGCAAAGCTGTTTCAAGCTGTTTGAGGAGCTCATTAGGAAACTACAAGAAAGATAGATGTTCCTTCAAGCTAATGCATATGATAGGGATATGAAGGACATGTGGATTTTGGGCTAGAAAAGTGATATAGATATGAGACTGGGAGGCATTTACATAGTAGAATGGAACAACTACATGAATAGTCTAAACAAAGACTCCATCAAAGTCACAAGTACTTAGGGACAATACAATGATATGGGGGGAAATAAACATAATAAATATTACTCGTTAAAAATGGATAAGAGTTTACCTTCATAAACACCATCCATTCTGATCTCAAGTAGTGGTGGAGAATCCTGGAAAATGCATGTTCCTCACAAAGGGAATATTTTTGTTTGGTTGGCCCTAAACAATAAGATTCTGACGTGGGGAAAAATGTAAAAGTGAGGTTAGTAGGGTACTGGAAGATACTAAGGTTAGACACTGCCTTCTCTCACAATGCCCCATTAGTTTGAAGGAACATTCAAAATTCTATATCATCACCCTACAACCCCACATCATCACCTCAGGTTGTGGTTATTCCTACCCTCCAAGCATTTATCCATTTTGTGACCCAACCCATAGTTCAAACCCCAATTCATGCTCTAATTCAGAACCCTAATATTCTTATGGTTAGGCCAAATATCCATAATCCATGGTTAGTATCCATACTCAAATCCCTTATCCGACCACCTGCAGAACATCTAGGGGACTTGCCTGATGACTACCTCAAAAATCTGGCCTAGTTCTAATGGATAAAATGGCCTTCCTTATTACTAAAGACCATCTCACTGTCATCCAAGACTACACTAAGAATTTTTCTATAGAGGCCAATTATGTCTTATCCATAATGTTTTCTCATTCTGTATAAGCGAAAGATAGGAAATGGTTTCTAAATTTTCCTAACACTCCATAATTTTTTTGGGATAGTTTATTGAGAAATTTGTAAAGAAATTTCAAGATGTTTAGATCTCTGTAATATAGAAACCCCCCAATGGATCATATTTATGGATCAATTTCATTATTCTCTTCTTGAATTAAGCTTAGCATCCATGAGATTTCTATGCATTCAAAAATATAACAAATACAAAACACTGAGAACAAAATTGACTAACCTGAGAAGGGGAAGACATGGATTTCATCTATGCTACTAAATAATCCCTCACCCGTCTCTTCAAAAGCCTACAAGTTTTGTCGGTTGCAATTTTCATATCCATTTCTACTACTAGTGGTACATATATAGTGTAACCCAAAAAAAAATCAACGATTGTCACTTAATAAAGTCCCTTAACCCGATTATCATGCCCCTTCCCTCCAATTAACTGGTAATGAGCAGGATGAACTCCATTAATGTGAAGTCGGCTAGTGAATTATGCATATGTAAACCACTCATAGAGATAAAATCAAGCCATTAATCCGGTTTTCACGCACCCTCCCGCCAATTAACTAGAAATGAGCAGGATGAATTCCATTAACAGACGGAGAAGTCAGCCAGGGCATAACACATATGTAAACCCCTCCTCTCTTCGCCATGTCGGTCGATACAGGATTATGCTAATGGAATTAGCAATGTCAAACAATTATAAATGAAATGCATTATCATTACATGTGGTTTGAAAACACCATAGTTACTTACCGAGCACATACACTATCATAATGCTATTTTATTTACACGTGGTGGTGTGAAAAATATCCCATATTATTATATGCCATGCCATCGTTACCATACACTATAATATTTTATTTTATATTATAAATAACTTCCATTGGTTCATTTCTTGATATGGATTAATGAACAACCCATTTTCACACATATGTTATGGATAATTTTTACTATGCCTAAGCCCCCCAAATCAAATCTCTCAATGTGTAATATAATGTGTAATATAAAGTCTAATAATTGACTATATGGAGTAGTTTCCCATGGTTGGATATAGTTCAAAGTAATTACTTCCTACGGGAATTTTCAAGATGTTGATAGAAGCCATAGCTCATTAGCACATTGTCATAATAGCTAATTTGGTGTCAATTGCCTAAGCCTCCCAAATTAAATCTTTCAATGTGCAATATAAAGTTTAATAATTGACTATATGGAGTAGTTTCCCTGCATGGTTAGATCTAGTTAAAAGTAATTAGTTCCTGCCTAAGCCCCCCAAATTAAATCTCTCAATGTGCAATATAAAGTCTAATTATTGACTATATGGAGTAGTTTCCCATGGTTGTATCTAGTTCAAAATAATTAGTTCCTAAGGGAATTTTCAATATGATGATATATAAGCCATAGCTTGCTAGGACATCGTCATGATAGTTAATTTGGTGTCAATTGTTGAGTTGTGACACATGATGGAGTCCACAATTTACTAAATTCTAACACTACAGATGGATTCAAAGACTCTCTAGAAAGGGGTCTCTGAATCCATCTGTAGTGTTAGAATTTAGTAAATTGTACAAATTCATTGTCAAAATTGTAATTTTCCATTATCAGAGTCTCTGTTACAAAAATCGCCGATAAATCACTAAAATCGCGAGTTTAAGTCAAAAACGATTTTTTCTCAAAAAATCACAGAAAAAATCGAGCGATTTTTTGGGAAAAAATCCCAATTTTTTAGGAAAACTCGAGAAAAACTCACGAGTCGATGGGTAAAAATCATTTGAGCAAAAAAGCTGCGTGTTTAAGACTCTGTGAGGGGTCTTTTTGGTTTTATTTTTTCCATTTAGCCGAGGAGGAGAGCCAAGGAGGAGAGCCAATCCATTCAACCAACCAAGGAAGAGTTTGCCATTGGGATTTTGTGGATTCAAGGGTCAGATTTGTGGATTTGGCATTGGAATTTTTAGTCCATTTCACAGTTTTTCATTTGGAGGTAAGTAGAAAAATTTACCCATTATTTCTCATTTTTCCACCATAGATTTTCATAGGTTTTCAGTGGCAATGAGTTTTACATCTTCAAAATAGATTTTCGATGGATCAAAAACCATTTTTTCCCATTGTTATGTGATTTTCTTTCTTGCCATGTATGCCCAAAAACGTTTTTGGGATTTTCTTGCCCTAGGTCGATGTAAATTAGTTTAAAAATTTTTGTGTCTATTTCGAGTTCAAAACCAAGTTTGAATGCTAGATACATAATTGATTTATCTTTGATTTTTAAATTTTCATTTTTTCATCAATAACACATGCTAAAAAATGATTTTTTTTTGTCCTCGGTTCATATTTTTCCATATTAAAGATGCCAAAGCCATTGGATCCATTCTGGAAGTATGGTGAACCTGATCCTCCATGGAATCGATGACATCTCTCATGCAAGCTATGTGGGAAAAAAAATGAACGGTGGGGTATACAGGCTAAAATACCACCTTGTGAAAATTCTAGGGAACGAGGTGGAGATTTGTCCCATTTCAAGTGCAAAACTTGTTGTGAAGGCCACAAAAGCACTTGAAGAGTATGCAGAAAACAAAAAGTACACAAAAGATAATAAAAAAGAAATGGATTCAAGATCCAAGTCAAGGGCAAGCACACACACTCTTGGGGCAATGGGAGTGGAGTCTAGTGAGATCCACTCCTCACAGTCTGTAATCCCTACAACAACATCATCATGGTTTATGCCAAGAACCACACCCAATGCACAACCGTATATCAAGTCCATGTTGAAAAAAAGAGATAAAGAAGAAGAGGACAAACTTGTGGGTAGATGCCTTTTATGGAGTGACATTCTATTCAATCTTTCCAGGAACCCATTCTATGTGTCCATGTTTGAGGCTGCTAGTATTGTTGGGCCAGGGTATAAGCCCCCCACTTATCAGGAGTTGAGAGGGCCCATCCTTCAAAATGAAAAAGGCCGATTGCACTCAGAGGGTGCAGGAGCTTTGAGATTCATGGCAGTTCACAGGATGCACAATGATGTTAGATGGTTTGACTGATGGGAAGGGTAGGACCCTTCTCAATTTCTTGGTTCATTGTCCCAGGGGGACAATGTTTTTGAAATCTGTGGATGCATATGCACATGTCAAGGATGCAACATTACTTTGTGACTTGTTGGATGGGTTCATCCAAGATGTAGGTCCGCAACATGTTTTCTAAGTCATAACAGACAATGTTGCAAATTATGTGGCTTCTGGTAGGATGCTTATGTCCAGGTATCCTACACTGTTTTGGACTCCTTGTGCCACTCATTGCCTTGAATTGATGTTAGAGGATGTGAGAAATATTGATTGGATCAAGGATGCCATCGATTCAGCGAGGAGCATAACAAAATTCATATACAATCATGCTTTTGTACTTATCTTGATGAGACAATTCACAGGTGACAAAGAGTTGGTGTGTCCTGCGATCACACGCTTTGCCACTAGTTTTATTTCTCTTCAGTCTCTTTTGAATTCTAGGTGGGAATTACAGACAATGTTCCTTTCACTTGAGTGGCATGCTTTATCATTTAGCAGTAAACAAGAGGGGCAAGCCATTATGAGGCTAGTTGCATACCAGGAGATATTTTTGGATGCGGTGAATGAGGTGTGCACCATCAGTGAACCTTTGGTAAAGGTTATTTGCTTAGTTGACGGGCACAAGCCCACAATGGGATACCTATATGAGGCCATGGATAGGGCTAAAGAGTCCATTCGTGCTTATTATGTGGACAAGGGGGATCAAGGGCATGAGAGAAAAGAAATGATATGGATGGTGATTGATGACCGATGGAACAACACACTCCATTGCCCCATTCATGCTGCAGGGTTATACCTCAACCCTGCATTCTCTTACAGCTATGGCTTTAGGTTTGATTCAAAGGTTATGTCTGGCTTCTTTGAGTGTGTCCAGAGGATGGTGCCAAGTGCAACTGACCGATTAGAGATTTCTAAGGAGTTGGAAATCTATAAGAGGTCCATTGGATTATTTGGGTTTTCCATGGCCATAAATGACAGGAAGAACATAATGCCAAGTAAGTTTCACCTTGTTTTAACTTTTAACTTTTAACTTTTAAGTGTCAAAATTCATTTTTCAAATTTCAATTTGTCTTCTCTTATGTTTCAACTTTCTCTAATTCGTTGTAGATACTTGGTGGGAAAACTATGGCGCAAAGGTACCTACTCTACAGAAGATGGCAATTCAGGTGCTTAGCCCGACATGTAGCTCTTCCTGTTGTGAGCACAACTGGAGTGTATTTGAAAAAATACACACCAAAAAGCGCAACAGGTTAGAGAATTTCAAATGAAATTATAAAATTATAAATTATTAACTTGTCATTTAAATTTTATGCTCCTTTACATTCTAATAAATTAATTTATGATCCTCTTACAGGTTGGAGACCTCACGCCTTAATGATTTGGTCTATGTCTATTACAATCTCAGGTTGTGGGTGAAGCATCTTGAGAGAAAAATTGATGCGAAGGACATTTCATTGGATGTGATTGACACCACTGCTGCATGGAGGGTGGAGGTTGAGGAACCTGTTATTAAGACTGCCCTTAATTGGCTAGATGATAGTGGTGATGATCATGGTATTTGTGAGAACTTGGATCAGGATGTTCCAGAGGATATTCAGTTTCACGCCGAGTCTGCAAGTGTGCCACCAACAGAGCCACAATCATAGTCAGAGGGAGATAGGCCCAGTGGTATCACTAGAAGTCTACCTCCTCTACCTTCTTCTAGGGAGCATCTGTCTCGAGGGTCTTCTAGTTCTTCTAGAGGACGTTTGACTCCAGTACAAGGCACACATGCCTCAAGGGCACCTACTCCTAGTGCTAGAGAAAAAAAATATTTCTACAATGATTACCTTTTACCGTAAAAGAGGTAGAGGGAATCGATAGTTTATTTACTTGATTTCATTTTAGATGACTCATGAGTCATGATGGCGATCATGAGATACATTTATTATATTTTTTGATGACTCAGGAATCAGGAATCAAGACATGATTCATTTTTTATGTGTGATGTATCACTAGACATCTTATATATCTTATATATTAGTTTTTTTTCCATATTCATGTGGCAATATGTCTATTTGCTGCTATTGTTGCTTTAAATGTTTCAAAAATAAAATAAAAATGAATATTTTTGTATTTTTTTAAGTTTGCTGATATATTACCGATGTTTTTCCGATTTTTATGAAACAATGTTTTCTGGACCCTGATGATTTTTTCGCCGATACGATTTTTGTAACACTGATTGGAGTGACACAACTAAAAATGACCAAATAAATGACCAATTACTATTTTGTCATTTTTAGTCTAGTTATATCTCGTGACCAAATTTGGTCATTTATCTTGGTCTTTTTTAGTTTAGTTCTTATCTCGTCACCAAATTGGTCATTTAACTTGGTCTTTTTTAGTTAGCTCACTTAAAATTTATCAATTTTGGTCATTTATCCCTTGAAAAAACTACGGTGACCAAATTTTTTGGTGGCCTGGTCACTTATCTCTCATTTTGTACTAGTGAATTGCATCTCTTTTGCATACTTTCTACTCCCATTTTCCCTACTTAATTGATGTTGCACTATCATATTTATGTCCTTCACTTCTCTACTTGGGGGCATGGCATTGTTAACATGTTTCATTTTCATTTCAATTGTTGTTTGCATTGCGTTGTCCCCAATTGCACCACAATCTATGATTCAAGAACTCTTATTACCTTGCATAGTTGATTTGGGTAGCCACTTCTTTAGAATGTATCTAGCAACGAGAAGATTCAATTTGTGTATAATTGTGAGCATCATTCCTGCAAGAAAAAATGTCAATCTTAGTGACTTCATCTCCACATTCACTACTGAGTAGATGTGCATTTATGGGGATAGACCAAGTATGTAGGCGTTATCTCCCACCTTCTCCAATACCTCAAAAGGGCCATACTGCAGAGCCTTAATATTCTTACTAGAACCTTGTAGTATTTCCTTGTTTATTTGTAACCGAACTCCGTCTCTCACTTTGAATGAATTCCTGATTATGTGTTGATAATGTTAGGCCTTATAATTTTCTTGTGACTTCTTTATCATTTCTTGTACTTGCAAATGGATATGTCTAATCTTTTCAACAAGTTTCTCTGCTTTCAATGCTTCTCATATTATGTCTTCCCTCACTCCTCGATGTCCATAAACAACATCCAAGGGAGAAGGCATAAAATATCCAAAGTAAGTTTCAAAAGGGGACTTAGCAGTAGAAGTATGGACTACTATGTTATGAGAGTGTTGAATGTAGATCAGATTTTCATCTCGAGTATTTGAGTGCTTTTGATTGTAACTCCTCAAAATTTGTACCAACGTCTCGTTGACTACTTTTGTTTTTCTATCTATCCATGGATGAAATGTTGTATATATCTTAAACTTTGTGTCCATCTTCTCCCAAAGTGTAGTCTAAAAGGCACTGATAAATCTAGTATCCATGTATGAGATGATGCTCCTTGGTATCCCAAAGTGCACCCAGACCTGTTCAAAGAACATTTTTTCTACTTCTTGTCATCTGATGGTATTTTTACAAGGCATAATATTTCACATATTTTTGAACCTATTAGCTACCACAAAAAGATAGTCATGCCCCTTCCTGGTTGCTGGAAAACCACCCTCAAAATCCATGGAAATTATTTCTCAAGGTTGAGTGGGTATAGGTAAGGGATGATATAGACCTTGCTTTCTATTATTGGGCTTGTTGTTACAACAATGTATGCATTTTCTAATATATCAAGATACATCTTCTTTCATTATGGGCCAATACAAATACCTTTGTGACTTAGACACTGTCTTCCCAACACCAAAATGTTTAGCAACCTTGGAGGTGTGAGACTCTCTGATAAGTTGTAATATTTCACCTTCAGGGACACAAAGTTTGTCTAGCTTGTAGAGTAACCCATTCTGGAGATGATAGTCAACCTTGCTATCACCTAATTCTACATGAATTTGTCCATGTAGTTGTTGAAAAATCTCTTTGAAGTCCTCATATTCTATGTATTCCTCTTTGTATGCATCATGGGTAAAATCGTCCATGTGCATAAGAGTTCCCAAAGTTGTAATATTGGATGTGGGTGGCCTTGAAAACATGTCTTCCAACTTATTAGTGTTTCCCTTCTTATACTTGATGACTAGATGAAATTGCTGCAAAAACCCCATCCACTTGTAATGACTGGTTTGCTAAAGCTTACTCTAGGTCTGTAAATACTACAATCACTAGTGCTCTATGTGTATAATGGTTTCCTTACCCATGAGATAGTTCTTCCACTTCTTAACAACTTGAACCAAGGCATATAGCTCTTTATCATAGGTAGGGTAGTTTAAGAGTCCCCCATGAAACTTTCCAGAATGATAGCATACTAGCTTACCTCCTTGCATCAAAATTGATCCCATAGCATACCCACTTGCATTTGTCTCTACTTCAAAAGGATTTTGCAAGTTAGGCAATGGAAGAACTGGTGCTTTACTAATATTTCATTTTATGTCAATAAAATATTTCTGCTAATTCTTTCCCCATTGGAAATTCTTATTGCTTGTTGTTATGGTGTGGAGTGGTGCAACTGCCACTGGAAATTATGCTTTGAAATTTAATAGGTATTGTAATGCCAAACAAAGCTCCTAGCTTCGGTGAGATTAGTAGGAACTATCCATTTGTGATGGACTCCATCTTTGGCAGATCTATATTGAACTCCCCTCGACTGATCACATACCCCAAATACACTGATGACTACTAAGAAAACTTACATTTCTTAAGGTTATCCACTAACTGGTGCTTCTTTAGGTTCCCTAACACTTTCATGAGATGTGATATGTGCTCCTCCTAGGTAGAGCTATAAACCGATATATAATCCAAATACACTATAACAAATGAATCTAAATATGGGAAAAATACATCATTCATCAATATCATAAATGTACTTGGTGCATTACATGAGCCAAATGGCATGACCAACCATTCATATGGACCTTTCCTTGTCTTGAAGGCGGTCTTCCAGGTGCATTCTTATTTGACATGTACCTAGTTGTATCCATGAACAAGTTTGATGGTTCTGAACTAGTAGGTTGGGTTACCCAAATGGAACATTATTCCTCTCCATGAAATCACTCATGACCTAATGAAACTCAATGTGAGATGTGTCTCATATTTGGACTTAGAACGTTGTCAATGGTGGCAATGGTATAAGAAAGCTTATGGAGGCTATATTTCTTGGAGTTAGGTTGTGAAGTTCCTTTATGCTTGTTTTGAATGCTACACTCACTATTTGGGATGGTTGACAAAATTATGCCAAACATGCATATTTATATAATGTTTCATCAATGGTCTCAAGGAGTAAATTCAAGCACAAGTCATGATGCAAAGCCCAACTACTTGGTTGGGGGTCCATGAGAGCGATAAAGCAATTGAAATGGTGATAAATTCACAAACCAAAATACCATCATTCACTCCTTTCCCTCATCCTCCATTGACAACCAGTCCCAACCTCTCAACCACTCATCCCTTGTGAACCCAAGAGTTGTCCTCGAAAGAGACAACAAAATCTCAATTCCTTAGACTCTATTATAATTGCGATGAGAGGGATTTCAAAGGACACAAATGTAAATAAAAAAACACATTTCAAATGGATGTATCCACCTTAGACAACTCAAAGGATATCCCCATTGAAGACACTACTTACTTAGAATGTGAAGAAGTAACCCCTCATCCTCAAGAAGACATAACCTTACAAGCTCCATGTGAGGAACCCCAAATTTATTTCCATGATTTATCTGTATTTTCTGCACCCCAGACTATGAATTTGATTAGTTACATCATGAACCACGAGGTGATTTTTTTGATTGATAGTGGTAGCATCCGCAATTTTATCCATTGGAAAGTGGCCAAAGAAACCCATTATTATGTCCATGCCATACCAAATTTTCAAATAATGATAGGAAATGGTTGTATGATGAAATGTGGAGACAAATGTAAAATGTGAAACTTCAAATAGGGGAGTATCATCTCAAATCTCACATGTTTACTATTGAAATGAGTGGTTGCAATGTAGTTCTTAGTGCATAATGGTTATGCACTTTGAGATCTATTACCATGGATTTCAACGACTTGTATATGAGCTCCACTAATGAAGGACAAAAAAACCACCCTCAAAGGGATTACATCTGGTTCACCTAAAACAATTAGCTCTCATCGTATGAAGAAGTTATTGAAGAGGGGACACTCATAAATTATAGCCTAGTTCCATGCAATAGAAGCAGTGGATACCCCCCATAGGAGATTCACCTTGATTTGAAGTTGGTCATGACTAAACATCAATAGGTATTTGAAACACCCCACAAATTTCCACCTTCATGTGGTGAACATGACCATGAGATTCCCTTGGTTCTAGGAATCCAACCAACTAATGTGTGTCCTTATAGGCATCCTTTTGCACCGAAGAATGAAATAGAAAAATATCATATAGGAACTATTAGAGGCTGGAGTCATACATCAAATTACTATCCTTTATCCCTCCCATGTGGTCATGGTATTAAAGAAAGAAGGAAATTGGCACATGTGTCCTGATTTTTGGGCTCTCAATAAGTTGACTGTCAAGGACAAATTTCCCATTCCTATTATTGATGATCTCTTGGATGAGCTTCATGGAGCCAAGTTCTTCACTAAACTAGACATATGTTCAGGATACCACCAAATACAAATTAATGATATGAACATCCCAAGATAACTTTCCACAAACATGAAGATCATTATGAGTTTTTAGTAATTCCCTTTGGACTTTGCAATGCTGCATCCACCTTTCAAAGCCTCGTGAATAATATTTTTTTACGCTTCCCATGTAATTTTGTGTTAGTTTTCTTTGATGATATATTAATATATATAAATACATGGGATTCCTATGTCAAGAATGTTGATAAAGCCTTGCAAATCTTGCGGGACCCCTAGTTGTTCGTCAAGAATTAAAAATTTTCTTTTAGGGCCCTAGAAGTTGAATACTTGGGTTACATTATCATTTAAGATGGGGTGCAAGTAGATCCCAATAAAGTTGCAACTATGCAATATTGGCCCCACCCTAAGACCTTGACGAGCTTGCATGGGTTCTCAGGACTTACATGTTACTATAAGAAGTTTGCGAAAAACTATGGAAAAAATGACGTTGCTCCCTTAACAACTCTACTAAAAATTAATTCCTTTGTATGGAATGAGGTTGTTGAGAAAGCCTTCTCAGCCTTAAAGGATTCTGTTAGCGATAATTCTTGTCATGGGTTTGAGAGCATTCGGGTCTGCAAGTTGCACGAAATGCTTAAGCACAGCACGGGAGAATCCCTGTTTTTTTCCAAGTAGCAGGTCAAGCGAGCGGGCAAAGTGTCGTCGACAGCATCCAAGGTCTATTTTACGAAGAAGATCAACGGTTGGTGGGTAATTGCACTCAGCCGAGTCATGCCTAGTATAGCGCAGAAGTTTTCAAAGAGGATAACGATCAAAAGTCTCCGTGAAGAACTCACGAAGTAGCAAGGGCCGTTGATCGCGATCAATTGATGCGTGGGTTCATTTCTTGAAACTTGGGGTTCGTGAGTTCGGAGGGCAGACCATATCCTTTGGTTGCACGACACGAGTCACAAGAATTGTGGAAAGGAAAAGATCCATCGCCTCTCGGGATTTCGTTAAGGGAGAGTGCCAAGGTTCGACACTCCAACTCGCGAGGTCGCGAGTTGCGAGAGGCGCCAACACTTAAGCCTTAGCGACGGTTACGTGTGGAAGGCACCGGCAGTAAAAAGGGCCCACAGTATTGCTGAGAAGATCTCAGCCGTCCATCCAGAGGGACACGTGGTGCGTGATTAGGCTCCTCGCCTCCTCACCCCTCGCAACTTTGAAGATCGAGGACCAGCCTCCTCCCAGCCGCGAGACGTGAAGTGCCGAGGGCATCTAGGGCTTGGGCCCACAATATTTCCAAGAAGATCTTAGTCATCCATCCAGAGGGACACGTTGTGCGCGATTAGGCTCCTCGCCTCCTCGTCCCTCGCAACTCTGAAGATCGAGGACTAGCCTCCTCCCAGCCGCGAGACGCGAAGTGCCGAGGGCATCCAGGGAATGGGCCCATAGTATTGCCGAGAAGATCTCAGCCATCCATCCAGAAGGACATGTGGTGCGCGATTAGGCTCCTCGACTCCTCACCTCTCGCAACTTTGAAGATCGAGGATTAACTCTTTCCATTCGCGAATGCCGAAAGCGCTTTGGGAATAAGCACGGGGTCACAACCCATAGTCACTCGAGAAAGAAAGGAACTGTGCTAAAAGGGTCTAGAGGCGTCGAGTCCAGTCGTCGAAGGGATCGTCTCGATCTCTAGGTACCATCTGATACGATCCCGCTCCCGGCCTTCGCTTGGAGTAAATAAAGGCAAGAAGGGGTGGGTGAAACCTCTCCTCATGCATCAAGTATAGGGTATGGAAGGTCTGGCAACCAGTCCGCTCGAGAGGGTCCTATGTATCTAGTTCTTCAAAAGTGCCATGCCAAAGTCTTCAACTTGACAGAAAAGTCTGCACACGTTAGCCCAACACTTAATGGCTCAGCTACCCTCCTTACAGGAGCCATGCGCAGTTAAGGTGGCGCTTGGAGAAGGATTTCAGTACGAGTTTGACTGAAAAGACACCAAGCCTTGGATGACTGGGTGCGCCTCTATGAGGTGAATTTTCCTGAGTATATAGACTCGGTTGTTGTATTTTGTAAGTATCAATGGTTGAGCGGAGCTCCCGGGTGGTAAATTTTTAATGAAGCACTGTTATTTTGGTTATGTATGAACTTTTGAGACTTCTTGCCTTATGAATGCCAGTTTCTTTTACATATTTGTTACACTGTGTTAGATCAGCTCGGAATTGGAGGATCCAGTCGAGCTGTAGCTATTATAGGATGATGTTGTAATGGATCACTGTAATAGTTGCGCTGTCTCTAATCAGTTCTTGTGATTTTACCTAGCGCTGAGTGACTTGGAATTGGAGGATCCAGTCAAGTCCCCTTTCAGTTTCTTGAGACCCTGAACCAAGTGAATCTTGCATTCAGAGTCTTTCTTCTGCAAACTGCTGAAAGCCTGTCGCCCAAAGTTGTTTGTTCACCTTTCTTACTAAGTCTTCCACCTGCTCATCTTTCAATCAACCCACTGGCTGAAGTTAGATCAAGACCTCCTTTGTTCCATACATGCTAGACCTAGTCCCTAAGTTAGAGTGATATCTCCTCGAGGCTTTATCTCCATTTGATGACCCCTTTATAAATTGTGACATTAAACTGATGGGTGTCGGGCTCTGCTCCTGCAAGCAATCCAGGAGTGACTTCCGACGCTAACATTTCTGGCGCCGTTGCTGGGGATGAAGTTGAATATTTTCCCCGAGGTTGAACGACAATGATCAGCTGATTTTGAAGGTGCATCAGATATCAGAACTATTGAGATTGCTACTGTGCACCTGGCGACTCCATTGTGACGACTCCACTGGAGCGAACCTGCCGTTTTAGTTGTGGCTTCCAGAGGCAGACATATGCGGTCACATCCACAACTGCCTCTAGCTACACCTGTAACTGATTCAGAGGTGGTTCTCAGAAAAGGAAAGGCCCCTGAAGAAGAAGCTTCCACCACCGAAATAGGTAATCCACCATTTCCTTCTGTAAGAAATCCTTTTTCTCCTCCTCAGTTTCTTGATAGACCTCCTTCAGAGGTTTCCCGTTTCCTGAATTTTGGGAGTGTTCCTGCTGAGTTTTCCCCTCCTGGTTTGAGACTAGAGGGAGAAATCCTTGTCACTCCCCTCTCCTTTGAAGCTGTTTATCGGTGAAGACCCGTGACTGTAGAATATTTTCCCACTCCTACACGAAGAAAAGCGCCTGCCGACTTGAGTTCGTTAGCCTCCTCCTTAAATCCCATCTTGTTTCCCACTCCACTTTGGGACTCATTCCCAGTAGCCTTTTCACGAACTCCTTCTCCTCCAATCTCTCCTCCACCTAATATTCCTATGGCTGGTACTAATCCCCCTCTGAATAGAATGGATGCCATAGTTGCAGCCATATATGCTCCCTTAATCCTACCCCATCCTATGAATCCTCTCTCTGCTGGAGACTACTTGAAGTATATGCCCAAGTTCACTGGGGAAGGAGACATAACTGCCGAAGAGCACCTAGCTGCTTTCTACAGTTATGAAGACAACCTCAACATTGAAAATGAAGACGTTTGGATGAGAGTCTTCGTACAGAGCCTGGATGGTGAGGTGAGGAAGTGGTTTAGAGGATTGCCTCTTGGGTCTATTGCTAGGATTGAAGCTCTAGATAGTGCTTTCCTGAGGCAGTGGGGAGATAGGAAGGATTTTATGTATTACATGACAAAGTTCGGGTCTTTGAAGAATATGGATGGAGAGTCTGTCTCTGACTTCTCCAAAAGATTCAATAAGATGTATAATAAAATCCCTGTCGAAATAAAGCCTTTAGAAGCCTCTGCCAAAATTTCTTATGCTAGCGCATTCGGCCTTGATTTCTGCCTTTTGTTGAGAGAGAGAAGAGCCACCTCCTTGGCTCAAATGCAAGATGCGGCCATAGAAGTGGAATTTAATGTGTTAGTAGCTGACAGGCTGAGGAACAAGGCCGATGCAGACAGAAGAAAGGGAAGGTCAGAAGCCTCAACTTCTGGATCATCGGTGCCCCACCCTCAAGTGGATGAACTGGCCAAGATGGTGAAGTCTCTGTCTGCAGAGATGGAGAGAATGAAGGTCGAGGGGAGGAAGGCATACAAGGGCCCTCAGAACGCCGAAAATAAAGGAGGTTTCTGGAGGCCAAACAATTTTACTCCCCCGAATGTGAAAAAGGAAAGAGGAAGAGATAGAGAAGACCAGAGAATTCAGGCTCCTTTTCAGAACAATTCCGTGGTGAAAGAGGAAGAAGAGGAGATAGACGATCTTGATCCTGAAATCCATTACTTCGGAGAAACTCCTCCTTTTCCTCATCTCACCCAAGCATCTTACGAGGAATCTCTCACGGGCAATCAGCTGAATGAACTAAGCAAGGGAGATAAGGCTAGCGGCGGCCGAGGCAGGTATAACCTGAGGTCCGACAAAAAGACAACAACACCTGATATTCCTGAGCAGTCCACTAGAACAGAGAGACCTGCTAATGAAGTAGCAGATGGTCACAGAGTTAAGAAATCTCAACCCCTCTCTCCCATTGTCCACAATCATGTCCCTGAAATAAAAGAGATTCCAAAGCTTGCATCTTCTTTTAATTTTGAGCATGAGATTCAAAAGATCAGAATACCTGTGCCCCTCACTGAGCTAATTAAACATGGAGAATTTAAAAAATGATTCTCTGAGATTTTACAGTCTGAAGCCTCATGCCTTCCCACAGACTCCATAAACCTCCAAGATGAAAAGCCAATAGTTGTCCTAGGTCCCATGGTAGAATGTAGAGTTGATTCATCCCCTCCCTTCTACACATCCCTGAACATACATGATGAAGTGTTGCACAACTGCTTTATGGATTCTGGGGCTTCTCACAACCTCATGCCCAAAACTGTCATGGAAGAGTTAGGACTAGAAGTCACCCGAGCCTATCATGACCTCTATTCCTTTGACTCCAGAAAAGTTCAGTGTTTAGGAGTTATCAAAGACCTGGTCGTGACCTTGTTTTAGCTGCCCATGAAAAGTGTGGTTATGGATATTGTAGTGGCCGATGTCCCCCCCAAGTTTGGTATGATGTTATCAAGATCTTGGATAAAAAGACTGTGGGGAACCTTGCAGATGGACCTCACATATGATACTATCCCAGTGTTTGGAGGAGAGCATAGAAGACTATACAGGGAAGCTCAATTGGACTATATAATCAACGATGAAGCCAACCCTACCAACCATCCCGTCTTTTCCTTGGACACTGACTTAGGCTCCAGTTTACTACAACTCACCCATGCCCATGCCCCCGAGCCTCCTCTCAAACTCAGAAAGCAGCCCACCAGTTCCCCTAAACTTCCTCCCTCCATCACCCCCGTATGGAAACTGTTATTTGATGGAGCCTCTTCCAGGGAAGGCGCTGGAGCTGGGGTGGTTTTTGTGTCACCTGATCAGGAAACCATATCTCTGTCATACAAATTAGAATTTGAAGCTACCAACAATGTGGCAGAGTATGAGGCTCTTGTCCTAGGGTTAAGAGCCGCAAGGGAAATGGGAATTTAGGAGGTAGCAGTGTTCAGTGATGCAGAGTTAGTGGTCCAACATATCAGAAACACTTATCAGGCTAAGCATCCTCGAATCAGAAGCTACAGAAATGAGGTGTGGGACCTAATTGACAGTTTCTTCTCAGCGTTCATCATTTCTTTCATCCCAAGAGAAGAAAACACAGTGGCAGATTCCTTGGCTACATCAACAAGCATTTTCAAGGTACCCTTGCCGCCCAAACTGAGGTATGATGTAGAAGTAAAATACATGCCCTCCATACCTGACAATGTCAAGCATTGGAAGGTGTTTGAGGATGATCTTGAGATCAAGAAATTCTTGGAGACTATCGAAGATTTTTCAGAGCTGCATATCGATCAAGATTCCATCTCTGAGGAAGGGTTTAATGGGGGTGAGTTGCTGAGTAAAATAGMAAAGCATGACATTATTCAGCTGCCTGGCAATCACATTCCAAGGGGACTAGTCCCATTAGAAAGATTGTTTGATGGGAATGATGTGGCAATAAAGGGAAGAGTTTCGGGTGATGGTGCTGACACAACCGAGTGCAACATTGGCACACCAAAAGAGCCTAAGTTTGTCAAGCTGTCAAGGAGTTTGACCAAGGAGCAGAGGATTGAATATACCGAGTTGCTAAGAGAGTTTGCGGATGTGTTTGCATGGACCGACGAAGACCTTAAGATGTATGACACATCTGTCGTTGAGCACAAAATCCCGTTGAAAGAAGAAGCTAAACCATTCAGGCAGAAGCTGAGACAGATAAATCCCATGTTGCTACCTGTCATGGAGAAAGAAGTGAAGAAATTGTTAGATGCCCGAATCATTGTCCCATTGAGGTATTCTGAGTGGGTGGCCAATTTG
>ML777499.1:1245370-1273515 GCA_009831015.1 Picea engelmannii
ATATATATATATATATATATATATATATATATATATATATATATATATATATATATATAATTAAAAAATTAATTAAATAACTCATGCATGGTTTAAAATATTCATAACTCAAATGCTTAAGCAAGAGATACAATGCAAATCTTAAAGTTTCCCTAAGAGATTTAAGGATCAAAGTCATATCACTAAAAAAAGTGCTTTATACAAGTTCTTGAGTGTGTCCAAGGGTAAGATGACTGTTAATAAATGGATAAATGCCACCTTCTATACACATCACAATTCTAACACCATTGTGACAATGAAACAATGTTTTGGAAAGCTCTTTTTTAGGTCTCAATGCTTCTATAACATGTTGGTAAAGGGTCAAAATTCTAACATCTTGAGGCCTTTTTGAAAAAAAAAACAATTTCTCATGTGTATTTTGGCAATTACTTGTAATATTAAATTATTAAATACTTCAAACTTGACATATTTCTCATACAAGGAAAATACTTTTCTATCATTTTAGTTAAATGTTAGCATTTCCATTAATTGTTCCAAGATGTTTGAGAGTGGTTTCAACATCATAAAACTTTATATGGAGAAAGTAGAATTTCATATCCCATTAAAAGTTCAACTGGTTTGACATTTTCCAGGATTTCACAATTAGAAATACTTAGTTTTAAGTGTAAAAACCTTTGCGAATCTTACCAATTATATAAAATGCCAACTATAAATTTTTTGGTGAATTTTTTCTAAAAACATGTTGTTATGACTTTATCTTGAAAATAATTCTTAAAATTTTATATTAAACATGTAACGACATATAAATATCTTCAAGTAACAATATAAAACTCTATTTCAATCAATCGTTCCATGCAATCACAAATAATTTGAAAGACAAACACATTACACATCAAACTGACTGTTAACCAACTAAAACTGTTCAAAGATTTGTTAAAATTAACTTTCCATTTCCTCTGTCACAAGATGAATAAAAAACAATATAATTAGCGAAATAAAGATAACAAAAAGATACAACAACAATATAAATGATGAAATAAAACATGTACATATCACTCTCCGTTGTCATCACCCTGATTATCTTCCTCGCTTGGCATGATAACACTATTGTTCTCAAAAATATGTTTTGATCTAGGGTCATGTATTAATACAAACCACCAATCCCTATCCAACACATCTGGGTAAAAAAAAACTTGGTTGCATTGTTTTGGGGAAACACAAGGCTCCTTAGCTTCATCCCACATCTTTCTAGAGTCGATATATATCAACTGACTATCACAATCTTCCTTTACATTATTCCGATCAAAGGTGTCCCATCACCTGCACCTAAAAATAACACATTGGAAAGAAGATAATTCCACTCGAATGATCTCTTGTATCTTTCTAACATAACCTAACTTTCCTCGTATTAGGTTTTGATCACGATGGCTAGCACAACTAGATTGGTCGAACTCAAATTCCACTCCACAGTCTTGTGTTATGTGTCCATCATCGGATTCCTCTGTGCAAAAATGATGTCCATATGCCCACATAGATGGGAACAAATGCACCTATAAAAAGTGAAAAAATCACAGTGTCATGTGTCTAATAACCTGACCAATAAAATATAAAATATAGATGTTACAATTCAAAGGTGCATTATGAAGTTAAAAACGTACATAAAGAGATTGCTACACCCAATCCCCATGTTTAGTGAATCCTCTTCAACACACACATAATGACCAGATGCACCGTATTTCTCTCTGACTTGGTCAGCAAACCAAATGTTGGGGCATATTTTCTATTAAATAATCAGGATAAGGCATGGTTCTACAAGGTATCGTCTGAATTCTTTCTTGTCACTGTCCCATTTCCTCCTCTTCTGTTCGTACAATGCGACCCATGGTTGTGTTGCCTCTGAATTGTAAAGAATGAATTTATTGATGGAATCAATGTCTGAATTCTCTGATGTATATATTTATGAAATCAAACCGACATATAGTACGCATGAGATCAAAATATACATTATAAAGTTCAGTGTGAATAGTTGTTGAGTAGAAATTTGACAAATGATAAGTCACTTACTCTTTATCAAGCATCGTTTTCCATTCATTTGGAGAAGCTCCCCTTATCTTTTGTCTTCATCCCTTTCGTCGTCCCAAATCACCGCACTTAGTGTGTTGTCGATCTGCTTGATGTACTCACTGGCATAATAGAAAGACTCGTATGATATGTACCCCTCTGCCATAGACCACTCGAGTTTTTCCCTTTGTTGAACAAATCCTTTCAATTTATTCATGTACCTATCTAAGAAAAACATCCAACGACAGGAGACCACTCCGACTAATTCAACCTCATCTACTAGGTGAATTAAAATATGAACCTACAAGTCCATGAAACTTGTCGACAGTTCCTTCTCAAACATACAAACAATCTCAACTATCTCTTGACACCACCGTAGAATGCTAGCCATATGAATATCCTTTGATGTGATCCAACGCACAAATGCAAATAATTTAGATATGGCACATCATAGGTCCTATGGATAGTCATGGTTCACACAACCACGCATGAGCAGAGGATACTAACACTACAAAGTAAACACATACAAAATCAATTTTGTTTTATTCCATGGCATAAAAATTAAAACAAATAATAAAATCATGTTTTTGACATATGTACTCTTAGAAGGTTCAAATGTTCATGTGATTCAACCCCGACAAATGGTCTTCCACAATGAAGTTGCGTCGTAGTGAAGACCCATATAAAGAAGGCACCTTCACACCCAATATAACTTCATTTGCCAAAGAAAGATAATCTTTCTTCAAAATCCATGGGACATCACCTTCTTTGAAAGACCAAGAGGGACCAACTTCTCCTCTACTTTCTTGTCTTGGTCAATGTTTCTTTTTAGTTTTTGAAGAAATAAGATCTCTCCTAACAACCAATGTGTCAATTTCTTTTGATGATACATGCCTCCATAAAGAAGATGATTTTTTTTTTAAATATATGCATGGGATCTAGTAAGTGGACAATCTTAAGATGCTCCCAATATGGGAGCTCATAAAAGACAGATTTCCTTTTCATCCCAATGGGAAATTTCTCAACATAGGTGTTGAAGAATTCTTTATCATCGAACAAAGGCTCCCCATTCGAATCAAACATTTATGTAATCTCCTTCTCCTTCTCTCTCTCATATGCTCTAATCCATTATGTTGTTGTCATTATTGCAGGACTTTGAATTCTCTCTAGTTTACCATTGAAAGTGGATGTTGCTCTTATGTAAGGTTCTTGTTCTGGGAGGAATACTTTGGAGCAGTCGTACACTGGATTTCATAGGTGGTTGGACCACCTAGCCTTCAGAGAAGGTCCACAAAATTTACATCCATGATACCTTTTTGTTACAAGACCTGTGAAATTATTAATTTATACAAAGCACATTAGCGTTGAAGATCAAAACAATCACAACGAATTAAATAGGCCAAAAAATATTGTTACGTATATAAACAAATCAATAAACATGTAATTTACCAGAGCAAACTCCTAAGCCTGGATAATCATGTGTGGTGTAAGGACATATGCCATACAACGTAAAACTCCTCTCTATTGCAATGGGTCTTGATACATTGTATACATGTATCCCTTCCCATAATTCCTTCAATTCATCTACCAATGGTTGTAGGTAGACACCCATATTCTTCACTTGTCTTCTACCAGGGACTATAAGAGCTAACATAAAATGTTCATTCTTCATGGAAAACCATGGGGGGATATTGTTATTGATCACTACTATAGGCCAAATAGAATAGTTGGTGTTTTGGAGGGAATATGGATTGATGACATCCATGACCATGTTGAGTCTTAGACTTCATACTTCATCCTTGAATTTTTTGGGCCATGTATCCTCTATATTCTTCATCACTATTGAATCTGTTGGGATTCACATAACTCCCAACTCACTTATGTGTGAGGCATCCCATCCCTACAACATAGCTAACTCTTTGCAACGAAAGAGCCTTTGAATCCTTGGGATTATAGGCATGTGCCTCAATATCTTATGAGGAGGACCATGCGATTTTCCCTTTTTATTTGATTTATGGTACCTGTCATTCCCACATTTCAGACATATCTCTCTGTCTGCATATTCTCCTCTATATAAAATACAATCATTCGAACATGCATGATATGATATGTACTCAACACCCAACATTTTCAACATCTTCTTTGCCTCTTCGCAACTATAGGGCAAGACATTATCACTTGGAAGAACCTTATCTTTGAATAACCTACAGTTAGTGGGAAATAGAAATGTATAATGTCATTTCATGTTCATAAAATCAATTGTTTTTAATGTTGATTGTGCGACACGATTTCTCCAAATATAAGGGACTTGATGGTTAGTTACCTCAATATTGCCAAGAAACATGCGCTGGACTTGCCAAACTTTGATTTCAAGTTTTACAGTAACATTGTTGTCCCCAGCTGGGTAGACTTTGACTGGTTAGGTCCAAAGAGAGGGGTGGTGGAAGCAGATTTTAGGTTTTCAAAAAAAGGTATCAATGATATGAACATCATCCCCTAGCTCGTCATTTCTGAATGCATCTAACAACATTGTCTCCATGGCAGTCGTATCCCATAAATAATCATCCATACCAACCTCTATTTGATTGACTCCATTTCCAACTTGTGAAGAACTATTATTGTTGTAGCCATTCCTAATTGGTGAATTTTGATGTAGTGGGAATTGAATAGGTGGTTGATTCAACCATTCTTGGTATGTTTCCTCTCCGAGTTGTGCTCTTATTGCAACCTTCTCTCGATTTGAAATTGTAGTGGGGTGCAACGTAAGATGATAGGTAGGTCTCTCATATTCATAATCCTAATTTCAAAAATATTGAACATTAGTACATCGATGGTATTAGTAAGCACAATGCAATTGGTTTGTTCAAATTACATTATAACAAACAATTATTACCATCAATGACCCAGGATTGCGGTTGGAAGATGACATGTTATAATTGGTAGGGTAAAGCGGTTGTCCATTTTCATCTACCAACTTCTTGCGGTATGTTGCTGTTGATAAGAGCTTCTGACGTTTTTGAATTGGTGGAATATTTTATGTATCTGAACTTGATTATGAATCAGGATCTTGCAAATTGGATACGTTTTTATTGAGATTGATTGATCTAGGTGGATATCGGTGGCCACCCACCTCTTCTATATGGCTCACATAGAACTTTCACCTTGGCAGTTACAATTTTTATGTTGACAATTTTTTTCTAGCTTTTCAGGTCCTAAACTTCTGGGGGTGTTTTGAGGCCATAAACAACATTTTTTGGGCCCACCAAAGTCATACCATAGGCTTTATCCTAACTCTGACAACATAATGTGTATTCCTTGCATAGACCTTTCCAACGGGTTATTGTGTGCCTAAAACGAAGATCATATGAAAAAGTTACGACCTCGGGAAGTTGATTTGCCAACTTACCCTATCGGGGCCCACATGACTTTTGGCGCTTCATCTCACAGGGTTAGGTTTTTGGATATCTTGGGTTTTCCATTTGCTTCTTGATGCTAAAAAGTCTCGGAGGCGATGAATCCGAAAGAACTCTCTGAACAAAACAATGGTCGCAAAAGTCTTAGAACATAAATACATTATAATGTGCTTAGACGAATGCGTGTAGCCACCACATATCTTCTTAGAGATTAACTACAACCATTCAAGCAAGATTGTTTTCATTCTGCATTTTACAGTTTCAACATATTTTTTATTTAATAGAAGTTAAGTTCCATTGCATCTCTGTTATTGTTCTATGTATATCTATGTTAATGTTATAGATCTGTGTTTCATTTCATTCCACTCATAAATTTGGATCAATTGTATTAGAGCGTTCTGCTCTTCATTTGTTTCTCTATGCATGTCCCCAATGAGGTCAGGGTATAAGAAGTTGGGACTCAAACCAGTTGAGCCTTTACAAGATCGACCTTGTCGAACTCGACGAATGCCCATGGGGGAAGAAAAGAGAGATGATGGGGCAGACGATCCCTTTAAGCTGTTGTTTGAGGAATCCATCTCACGACAAAGGAACACGATGATGGATAACTTTGCGCAAATCCTTCGATGACTGCCAACATGCGACACATCTACCTCAAGCGGAGAAAAATGGTTAAACCTTATAGAAGGGTATTTTTATATCCACAAATTTTCTGATAGAGAAAATATTACATTTGTGCTCCTCAAGGCTATCCCCTATGTCAAATATTGGTGGGAGACATTCTGTGAGCAAAAGGAAACAAAGGAATCTACATTATTTGTAATTGCACCCACTTGGGGTTCCTTCAAGGATGTTATTAAGGAACAATACTACCCTATTGGAAGTTATGACGACTTATATACAAGATGGACCACACTACAACAAGAAAGGAACCAAACAGTGCCAGAGATCACCAATGTCTTCCATACCTTGCACACCAAGTTGGGTATCAAAGAATCTGAGAGATATCTGGTGCTCAAGTACCATGTCGTTCTGCATAGATACATATAAACAAAAATGGAGTTTTTGGACATTTCATCCTTGGGCGCGACCTATTGATATGCTATCAAAATAGAGCATAATCTTAAACATAAGACATAACAGTTTGGGTATGCAAACCCCTCACAAAAGACACAGAGAAAAGGCGACCCCAACCCATAGTACAAAGGGCAGAGCAATGATGGATAGCCTTAGGACAACTAGTCCAAACCGTAAAAAACAAAGGACAATGCGAAGACAAAGAAAGGCATTTGGAAATGGTGCAATTTCCATAAGAGCCCCTGACATAACATCGTTGAATGTCACTCAAGGCAGTCATTAGTGGCCGAGGTGAAATCCTATGAATCAGATGCAGGCTTCGACTCTAAGTCAAAACTAGAAAAAGGGAGACAAATAATTGATGCAGAATTGAGTGCCATCGTTGCTACCACGACCAAGGTCCATCCCAACGAACCTAATGAACTAGATGAAGGTGAGCACCTCTTTAATTCATAGATGTGGGTGAAGGGTACTTCGCTGCACTTCATCGTTGATAGCGGTAGCTAGAAGAAACTCATCCTAGTAGAGGTCCTTAAGCGGTTGGCTCTTCCGACATCAACACACCCGCAACCGTACACCATCTGGTGGCTTCGCCAAGGGAGAGATCTCCATGTCAACCAACAATGCCTCCTAGCCTACGACATCAAGCCCTTAAAAAATGAGGTATTGTGTGATGTCACCCCCATTGAAGTTTGTGATGTTCTTTGGGGCCAACCTTATTTATGGAAAGATCATGTTGTATATGAGTCTAGGCCTCGTAGTGTTATTATTACTTTGGACAGGAAATTATATATGATATCATAGGTATTCCCATCTACCGCCATTTCCTCGATCTCTACCAAGAAATGCAGGAAGGTCATCTTTGAGATCGGGAAGTTTGTCTTCTTCATGATTCATGCTCAAAGTAAGAATAAGGTTGCAACCACATCCATGGCATTCACGCCAGGTCTCTCCACATAGCAGAAGTAAGTGGATAAGGTTGTGGAATAATACAAAGACATCTTCTCCTCACCCACTGGGGTACCTCTACACTGTCATTTCAAGCACTCAATCGATCTGACCCTCGACGCACTGCTACCCAATGGGCTAGTCTATCATCGCACTTTGTTAGAAAATGAGGAAATCAAGTGCCAAATCCAAGAGCTGCTCGAAAAGTGGCACATCCGCCCAAGCTCATCACCTTGTGGAAGCCCAATCATGATTGTGCAGAAGAAAGATGGGTCATGGTGACTCTGCATTAATTATTGGACCCTAAATAATATCATAGTTAGGAACCGATGCCCAATTCCCCAAATTGACGATCCCCTTGACCAGCTCAAGGGGGACAAATAATTCAATAAGATTGATCTGAAGTCTGGCTACCACTAGGTCCCAAAAGAGAAGACCGATGTATGGAAGACTACCTTCAAGTCCAAAGGTATTTTTGAATGGTTGGTCATGCCCTTTGGCTTGACAAATGTCCCAACAAATTTCACGAGGATGATGGATGATATCTTGTGGCATTTCACCAATTATTTTATGGTGGTGTATTTGGATGACATCCTCATCTTCAATAAGAATTGGGTGAAACACTTGCAACCCATTCAACAGGTTCTGCACACTCTGCAGTAACACAATCTATATGCAAATTTGGAAAAATACTCCTTCGACATGAACATGGTACAATACCTAGGCTACATTGTTGATGAGCATGGGGTGCATGTTGATCCAGCCAAGATCCAGGTCATCTGTGATCGCCTAGCCTTGACCACACTCATTGAGCTTCGAAGTTTCTTAGGCCTTTCTAATTTCTATCACAAGTTCATGTTGGGATTCTCCCACATTGCATGGACCTTTAGCCAAGTGACCAGGAGCGGTGGAAAGGACAAATTTATGCGGGGCTAGTCGCAACAAAAAGGGTTTGATGATTTGAAGCAATTCTTGTGCTCAACCCCAATGCTCTCATTAATCGACCTGCAACAACCTTTTGAGATTGAGATAGATGCTTCAGACTATGTTGTGGGCACAATTCTCACTTAGGATGGACATCCCATGGCCTATCATAGTGAGACACTATCAAATATTGTCCATAAGTACCCCACTTATGTCAAAGAAATGTATTCCATTGTATAAGCCTGCTAATAGTGGAGGCATTGCATTTTCGGGAAGGAGACAATCATCTACACTGATCATAAGCCTATGCAATTCATGCAGACACAAGGCAAATTGTAGAATGACCTCCATCAGAAGTGGTCCACATACTTGCAACAGTTCCATCTCAACATCAAGTATAAGACATGGAGCATCAACCACGTCGTTCAATTCCTCAAACGACCTCCTTTTGTCGCACTAACCATGGTGCTACACTCCTTTGGACATGAGACATTCAGATGGCCCCAACTCTATGAGCGAGATCCTCACTTCACCACTACTTACTAGATGCCGGGCATAAACACAACTATCACTGATTTTCATCTACAAGACAGGTTGTTGTGCCATATGGGCCATTTCTACATTCTATCAAGCAAGCAAGTGAAGTTTATTTGGGAATCTCACAATATTCGGGTGGAAAGACACTTCGACGTAGAAAAGATAATGGCAATGTTGCAACAACATTTCTATTAGATGAAACTTCGATAGGATGTTAACAAGTATATTAGGTCATGTACGTCCTATGCCATTACACAACCGACCATTAATAAACAAGGCATGTACACCCCTCTGCCTACTCCTGACATGCCTTGGGAATCCATCTCAATGGACTACATTTCGGGCCTTATTTCAAACAAGCAGGGAAATGACTGTGTTTCATGATTGTTGATTGATTTTCCAAGATGACGATTCTGGTCACTTGCAAGAAGAGCATCATAGTAGAGGCCATTGCTAAGCTCTTCTTCGAACGACTATGTGTACATTTTGGGACACCACAAAGCATCGTCTTCGATCGGGATAATCAGTTCCTCAACACATTCTGGTCGAGCCTCTAGTCGCGACTGTACACCAAGCTCACCAAATTCATGACCTTCCACCCCCAAACGGATGGTCAAACCGAGGTCATCAACAAGATGATCGTGCATATTTTTCTCATGTACAATTCCTAGCATCTATGCACATGGGATGAGAGTCTTCCCCATGTTCAACATAGTTACAACAAAGCCATACATAACTCAACCGACCATAACCCCTTTTAGGTGGGGTTGATATTTCAACCATTGGGTCTCGTGGATGTTGCACTACCCCTTGCATCCACATAGGAAGAATCATCCCATGTGAAAACCAAAGCCAACAAAGCCACCTGGTTCATTGAATGAATCCAACACATCCGCCAAAATGTTTAGGATATTTTGTAGAAGTCAAATGGCAAGTACAAGAAACACCATGATCAACGTCGGGTGCCACACAAGTTTTAGGTGGGAGATAAAGTTTGGTTGCACTTGCAGAAAAAATGCCTTAAAGGAACCCATCAGAGGCTTCATCCACTTTGATCTGGACCTTACACCACCACCAAGGTTATGGGTGACAATGATTTTGAGCTCAACATTGACCCCTTCCTTGGCTTGCACCCAATGTTTAATGTGGACCTCCTTCGACCATACTTTCCACCCTTATTGGACACCTTAGAGATAACATAACAGTTGACATAGATAGAGATAAACCATGACTACATGGAACATGCATCCACTGATCAGATCGTAGACACACAGGTCATGGGCACTCGCCAACATAAGCTTCAACTTTATTGGGTTGTTAAAGTGGCGTAGCTCTTGCACCAACGCAAGTGGCTCACCCAGGGCCAAATTAGCAGAAGTTTGCTCATATGATGGGGGAACTAAACTCAATGGAGACCATTCATTCCTAAGGAGGGAGGATTGATCCAGGTTGATATCAGTGGTGACCCACCTCTTCCAGCTGGCTCACATATAACTTTCATCTTGGCAGTTTTTTCTAGCTTTTCGAGTCCTAAACCTTCAGGGTCGTTTTGAGGCCCTAACAACGTTTTTCGGGCCCGCCAAAATCACACTGTCAAAATCTAGAGTGTGATGAAATAATGTGTATTCCCCAGATATACCTTTCCAACGAGTTATCGTGCACCTAAAACGAAGATCATATGCAAAAGTTACAACCCTCAGAAGTTGATGTACCAACTTACCCCATCGAGGCCCACATGACTTTTCACACTTCATCTCCTAGGGTTAGGTTTTTGGATGTATATGGTTTTCTATTTAATTTTTTATTCTAAAAAGGCCTGAATGCCTCATTGTAATGTGCTCAGACGAATGTGTGTAGGCACCACATCTCTTCTCAGAGATTAGCTACCACCATTTGAGCAAGATTGTTTTCATTCTACATTTTACAACTTCGACATATTTATTATTTAATAGAAGTTAAGTTCCAATGTGTCTTTTTTATCGTTCTCTATATATCTGTGTTAATGTTATAGATCTATGTTTCATTTCGTTCCGCTCATAAATCCAGATCATTGACATGGATAAAAAAAATAAAAAATCAATTAGATAATCGAAATATAAATAAAATATGAACTTACTGGAAATGGAAAGGGAGAACTCAACAATGGACTCAGAGAAATATGGAACAAGTTGGAATTTGAAGAATTTGCCATTTTATATTATAAGATTTTATCCCTGCATTTGAGAAAAATCAACAATAAGTTTTTAAGAATAAGGTGACTTTAAGCAGAAAATGTATACTATGAAACACTGCAAGTCATGTGGATGCATCCTAAAAGATAATTTAAGATGAATATATTATTTTGTGTGCAAATAGAATTCAGATAAATTTTAAAGCATAACAATGCACTTATTTAAACAAAACGCACCGGTGTGTCTATAACAATATAAAACACCGGGGAATTTAATTACTAACCACACCGGTTCTCAAGATTTCAAATAAATAAAAAATAATTATATGATATCGGTGCTCCAAAAATATTTAGCACACTCGTGCTCCAAAAATATTTAGTGCACTGGTGATTTGTATAAACAAACGCACCAGTGTGTTATATTAATAGACGCAATGATGTTTTGAAAAGCTTAAAAAAAAACGCGACTTTGTTTTTTTACAATTAAAAAATGAGCAGGAATTTATTGTTCGAAAATCTAATTTCATAAAGTCCTTTAAATAGTAAGAAGCTATTCACTATTTCATTATTTTGCCAAAATTTACAGGGAGAGATTTGCAAGAGAGACATACCGAGGAGCACTATGGAGCAACATAATATTTTGAAACAACAAAATTATTCATAGGATTAGAATCTGAAGGGTATGGTGATTCACTCAAAACCCTTTTCATAAAGTCCTTGAAATAGTATTAAGCTATTCACCATTTCATTATTTTGAAATTTTTTACAGGGGAGATATTTGCAAGAGAGACATACCCGGGAGCACCGTGGAGCATCAAAATACTTTGGAACAACATAATTATTCAAAATATCGGAATTTGAAGGTTATGGTAATTCACTCAAAACCATTTTGGAGCAACAAAATTATTCAAAAGATCAGAATTTGAAAGGTTTTGTGATTCACTCAAAACCCCACATAGTAAAATTTTTAAATTTTACTGTTGATTTTAATAATAATTTTTTTTACAATTTGTATCCTTATTCAGATTTAATTAAAATTCAACAAAAATAAAATAAAAAAATCCTACTTACCTTAAACCCTTGCTTCTTCTTGCTTATGTAACTACAAAATTTCACCTTAGGGTTTAACTCCCTCTATCACTTCACAATTAGGGATTTTCATTTTATGCATTTTAGATTTAATGAGTCTGTGTTTATATAAGGCATTTGACATTTGATGCAAGGGGACCACTTATTGCATTAGATCCAAACCTTGTCGACCCTGCCACGTTTTTTTTTAAACAGTTTCTGGTTATCGGTGCACCGATTTCACTATAACGCACCAATGCGTTTACTGATAAAGTGTACTAGAAATGTTGTAACATAATTAAAAAAAAAAAACGTTCATCGATGTGTAATTTTTTTTCGGTTATTTTTTTTTTGTCGATGTTTCTAAAAAGAGAAAATGAACACCGGTGCGTTTAATGCTAAAAAACACTGGTGTTGTAATAAAATGCGCACTGATGTTGTAATAAAATGAACCAACAACATTCGTAATACTATTTTAACAACAACAATTATAATAATAAAAATTGCCCTTCCGGTGTGTTTAATTAAAACAATGCATCGGTGCTTCTGTATCAGATTTCTGCATCGATGCATTCTAAATTTCATGCACCGGTCGGGTTTGTCTTATAATGCACCGGTGCATGGTATCATAGATTCGACCGGTGCATTGTTATTATTAAAGCAATGGTGCGTTATTATTTAGAAGAGCACTGGTGCCCCAATATCTTTTTGACTGCCCCGATGCTTTTGGTGAAATGTAAGCATCGATGCTTTAAGTTTGAAAATGCATTGGTGCATATACACCATGAAGCGCACTGTCTAGAAAAACATCTGCTAAAACCTCCATCTACCCATATTTTTTTAGTTATAATGAAGTTCTATTATAATCTCCACAAAAACATCCGCTACCAAAAACAAATATTTTAGCGGAGGTTTTTTTGACAATTTTTGCCAATTTTGTAACACTAAAAACCTCTAATATCTCCGCTACAAGGTCTTTTCCTTGTAGTGTTAATATATGAGAATCATTAATTTAAGAGGTTTCAAGGTTTTTACAACTAGAAAGGGCTTGATGGCAACAGGAAAACATTGGCTCTCAAGATAAAGAGTTGGCAGGGTCCAAGCTTTGCACTCCAAGTTTTGTTTCACTCTGTATCGACATGAAGAACTATCACAACTATTTAAAATATGTTATATTAACAATGATTTAACAACTACCATGGTACTTTAAAATATGTTCTATTAACAAATGCACCAATGCCAATAACTACTCTAACTCAATAGTGGTTCATTGTTTCGTACATTATTCACAAACACATCTACTTTTGAGTAGCAAAACTGTGTCTTTTCTACTCATCAATAGCATTTCTAAAAGAACAAATGCAAGAATAGCGAGACTATATCTTTTCTTTTCATCAATGGTAGGGACTTGTTACTTAGCGAATCTGCTTGTTTTTAATGAGTTAAGGTATATATCTTGCTTCAATCTAGCATAAGTAAGTAGCCGAAGGAAATTAAAGAAGATCTTAACCAAGCGAGTAAGTGACTGCTATAATTCAAGCCCTTCAACAAAGAGCTTTAAGCTAGGGAAACCAATCTTTGACACCATCTAAAAGTACATGTAATCTAAAATTCCAAGTGGCTTAACTTTAAGGCAAGATCCATTGACTTAATATTGGAAATTGATTGACAAACTCATTTTGGAAGAAGTAACTAAGAAAAAATTTACCATCAAATTTCTTAATAAAGGACTTAATTGATTGACAACTAGCTTTTTTAAAACTCATTTTGGAAGAAGTACCTAAGAAAATATTTACCATCAAATTCCTTAATAAAGGACTTACCTAGTAGATGGATATTGAAAAAGAGTTTGATGTTTATTAGTCCCTACCATTTTCCCTTTGGGCGGCGAGGATTATAGTAATCGATTGACCGCTTTTTCATTAGTCTTGCACATAAAGTAATGAGATTTTATTGTTTTAACCTAAGGTTTTGAAAAATTTATACAATTTTCTTTCTCACATTTCATTCTTTAGCTTAAGTTTGAAGTTTGAGGTCTTATTTGGCTTCATACCAAGGTAAGAGACCATTTTTTGTGAAATAAACTTAGAAAATTGATGATATATTTACGCTCGATTATGATGAAGTTTATTAATTCTACACTTGTGGTTAGCATTAATTCCAAAAATTTAATGTTTGGATATGCATGGTCCATAACATAACCCATATTTGTTACATAACCCAACTGCGGTGTCTCATAGTGGCAGTTGGTGAGCTGCCACCACCCTCCACTTCCACTTGTATCTTGCATGTCCCTGAGGCTATTTTTCCAAAATAATTTCAAGAGATGAGCTTATTTCAAAAGTTGCTCCTTTGAAAATGATTTCTTTGTAGCCTATGCCTGCAAGAGAAACAAGAAGGACAACAAGGTTAACAATAACACACCAGGACAGATACACCTGAACAAAGGCAACAAGCATCAACTCAATATTTATAGTAAGGTCTACACTTTTTGTTTGACGTTTCTTTAACAAGCGTATTGTATTAGCTAACATTGAAGAAACACAATACAATAATTGAACCGATGAACATTGGAAAGAAAAATGTGATTACCTGATTCAAATGACTAATTTGAATGATAGAATTGAGATCCTCATCCAAGAGATACTGAAGGAAGGCATCGAATGGAAGATGATGGCGATGAAATATGCCAAGTTGCTTCTTCTCTCAGAATGTCTGCACTAAAAGTTGTGTGTCCTGCATACTATTATCTAGGGATTGATTTGGGGTAGTGCCTTAACTTGCCTCCACTTTCCTCCACTAAAAATCTTCCATCCGACCAGCTCTCAAACCAACTCTTGAACCAACCATCTATAAAGATCGGGTTGCTCCTGGGTCCATGCCTTCATGAAAATATCGCTCGAGAAGAGAAGAAATGGATCAATGGTAAAAAAGAATGGTCAAAATGTGATCTTCATTTCTTACCCATTTCAAGATTTCTTTCCATTAGGGTTACATGTTTGAGCATAAGCGAGTCATGTTTGAGCATAAGCGAGTCATGTCTGAGCATTAGCGAGTCATGTCTGGTCGTAAAGCAATACCATGCTCCTAATAATAATAAGACAATACCACACACTCCCAATAAGAAGGAACCTTGCACATACCCATTTATAATTTATAATGTCTTCTCATACTACCACCTTTATCGTCTTATCTAAAATAGAGCGATGAACGACAAATTATAGTGCACTGTGGAACTTTGGGAAAGTTATTATTAGATATTGAAAAGGAAAATGGTATCTTCCTTCGATGGAAGATGAATTTGGATTAGGTTAAGCTGCTTTTCTTTCCATCTCCTATTTATTAGAGAGGTCGATCTCTCGACACATTACCCTAACAATGCCACCAAAGACAAGCCACTATTTGGGCTAGCCACTTCACTCTCATTGGTATTTTCACTAGCCAAGTTTCCCCTAACCTTCACCTAGGCACTTTTATGGGTGAGGAATACAACAACTTCACTAATTGAATGTGTCTTAATGAGACTAATCTGTAAATATATTTCATGTCTTAGGGTTTTGGGTGGGACGAGGATAAAAAATGTGACGAGTAGATAGAAAAAACGATGGCTAGAGTGCTCCTAATGTCACCTAATGTTGACACATGGATTGAAGGGTATTCTTAGGTTTATTTCGGTACCTGAGCCTGATCTCTAGTTAGGGGGCATGAAAAATAAAGGGGAAGTTGACCTAACCCACATGTTCAAGTTCAGGGTTACTGATCTGATAAACTACCCGCGTGGTTCGTTTTTGCATGACAAGCACCAATCTAGAACCAAACAAGAGACCCATTTAACTGCTCTTCGTTGCTCCCCTCAAAGGTTTTATAATACAACATATCTTTTTATAAAAGCCCTTATAGATATTGAACTCAACATACACAAAACCATTATAACTCATTATATATTTTTAGATGATTAGATATTTTTTTGCATTTCAATATAAATCTTTATTTTAATTTACTTTATACGATTTTTTTTTTATTTAATAAAAACTTAGACACCTACAACTATTTATTTAAGTATGAATCTTTCTTTATTTAATAAAACCTTTCATGTACATATACCTTTCACATATTATATATACATCATAATTGTTTTTAATAAAATTATATCTAGTGATGAAAGCCTTATATAGTTTGATATATTTGGAGATCATAAACAAAGGTCATAAGAGGGTGATCATTCTTCATGATATTGTACTCTTTGGAGAAACTCTCTGCAATCTAAACCACACACTGATACTCGTTATAGACACATATATAAAGTATTATTCACATGAGATTCCATTTATTCTCAACCATGCCCATAATTAGAAATTGTTAACAAGAAGACCTGTAAAATACTTTTACACGTAGACATCTGGTTGTATTGTGAATTTGTTCCCTATCATCTGTTCCACCATATTGTAATAATTAATTAAAATTACAAGTCCTTTGTAAGCACAATCCCCCGTGAAAAGGTAATCGTATTTCTCTAATCACTATATTTTATGTCGGGCTTCATGTCATCATTTCAAGTTCTATGATGCATTGATTTACAACCTCTTGGCGATGAAGTTCTTGCCTCGAAACAGATTTCCACTATCAATTGTGGAAGGGACTTTATGCCCTTTGCAACTTCCCTTGTTATATAATGATTTTTATTTCTAAGACCTTCGATTGTCCATGCAAACTTCTCTTACCATAGTCTTTGTATAAATTTTCATAAGCCTAAACAAGGTTAGGCAAGTAGTCACTATGTACCAATGGTCACCAACTTTGTACAAGTAGTCACTAACTTCAGACAAATTGACTTTTATATTGCTAGATATGGTTGAGGAAAAAACCACTTATATTAAATAACTTTTGTGTGAATTTTATAAGATAAATTGAGATTTAATCAACCCATGTTTTAATTTACAAGTTTTTTATAAAGTAACCATCGAAGGATATCATTAATAAATCATTCTCTATCTCAATTGCCAATGCTAATCTCCCCGAACTTATCACTAATTGGTCAAGTCCCATTAACTTCTTAAAGTTTTCCTATAAATATTTCTAAGAAAGGGTGAAATACATTTTCCCAAATACGATTCCCTTCAATACATTGCATTCATGATGCAGGAGCATCGCTCCATCTCAACATGCACCATCAAATTAACACACGTGGTGCACATTCAAGGAAGGAGATGCGTTGTTCTCTCATTTTTCCTTGAGAATCCAAGACGTGATCCAGGCATTAATTGAAGACAAGCTGGAAGAGCCAAATTGTGCTTTTGCACAAGCTGGAGATAAGGTCGCAATTAATAGGCTGATGACAAATTAGATTTGTGTCCGATTTGGAGTAGGATTGCCATCATTGTAATTTGGCCTTTCGATGAGCATTAGGGGTGGTGATTTGACACCATTAGTTAGCTTGCGAGGGAAACTCATTTGATCCCCTCTTGTATAAATCTTTGTATTGTAAGCAAAGTAGAGGTTGGATGTTAGACCACAAGAGGTTAGGTGGTGAACTGGTAGACAGTTTCAGATAGGTTAGGGGAGAAAACCAGAGAGCCGAGACTCAGTTGCAGCTCAGACTCCACCATTGTAAATTGACTTTCCACCATTAATAGAAAAGATGACAGTTTTTCCTGTTTTACATTTATGTTCAATGGGTGTTGTGTTGTGAATGTATTTTACATGATTATGAATTGTAGACAGATGTTAGAAATCGTTTGCAGGGATAGAGATATAGTTTTCTATCTGAGAGTGTGTTAAGTTAAGTCTGGAACTCTAGGCTAAGTGCAAGGAGTGTGTGACAGATCTGGAAAACTATGTAAGACAACACAAAAAGTGTGTATATGAACTCAGTGGAATCAAAAGAGAAGTTGCCAGGAGGGCACACCGGATTTCCTTACAGACTCAGGGATAAATTTCAAGGTGGTTAAGTCCCTTGAAAATAAAGACTGGGTGGAGAGAAGCACGGTCCAGAGTTACTGAATACTCTAGAATACTCTACCATGAGGGCATTGCACTTGCGTGGGCATGCCCAAGAACTACACGATCGAAGGTGTAGAAGAATCCCAGAATTGTTGAACATTCTGGTGAAGGAAGGCTTTGCAAGGAGTGCATCGACAAAGGAAAGGAAATATCTTAAATCTTTCCAGGAGGCCGAGAGGGAAGTCGTCGAAGAACTGAGCCAAGTGCAAGGAGTGCACCTAAGGTGTTGAGAGATCATCTTATAAGCTCAGGAAGCAGAGCAATAAACTGCCAGGAGGGCACGAGGATCTCATAGAGGAACTTAGAACCTTGGAGGTTTTCAAGTTGAGCAAAATCATAGGAGAGTTGCACAGATTTCTGCAAGGGGTGCAGAAAGACTTCAAGAACAACCTAAGTCTCGAAAGGAGAAAATACACTAAGTGTGAAAAGGAGTCGAGGACCAACCAAAGTCCCGAAGACAGATAAGTCACCCATTGTCGAGGAGGATACAGGTGGCAGAAGGTCGAGAAGTTCAGGAGAAGGAGCTTCGTAAGGTTTGCAGGAGCAAACAAGGATCTTCGCGAAGTCGCGAAGTGCGTTTTCAATCCAGGTCGTTGGATATGGAATGATGCATGGCAAAGGATCATCGCATCTGATCCATATGGATATCGATGGCCACCCACCTTTTCCAACTAGCTCAAAACAACTTTCTGAAAATTTTGGCAATTTACTATTTTTAGCAGTTTTAACTTCTGGGGCCATTTTGAGGGCCTAAATGAAGGTTTTACGGGATCAATCTTCTCAATGATAAGTAAATACATAAACAATCCCCCAAAATGAATCTCCTCGATGATACCTTTCCAACGGGATATCACATGCCTAAAACGAAGATCGTATGCAAAAGTTATGACCCTGGGAAGTTGATGTACTAACTTACCCAAACGGGGCCCACATGACTTTTGGCGTTTCATCTCCTAGGGTTAGGTTTTTGGATGTCTAGGGTTTTTGGCATTCTTGTTTATTGTAAAAATTCCTTCAAAGCCTCATTGTAATCTTCTTCTTGCAAATGCACACAACTGTCACATCTCTTCTCAGAGATAAGTCACCATCATTCCAGCAAGCTTGTTTCCGCTGCATTTTACAGTTTTAGCTTATTTCGTTATTGAATAGAAAACCATTTTTACTGTATCTCTATTATTTTGTGTTAAGCACCTGTTAAGAATCTGTATTCATTTCGTTCTGCTCATAAAATCCAGATCAACATCACTGGTTTGTAAGTCGAAAGGAGCAGAGTCGAGGGGAGACAGGACTCACGAAGTATGAACTCACGATTCGATCATAGTCGTTGATCGCAGGGAGAACGAGGACCGTAGATCTGGTCCCAAAGTATTCGTCGATTTAGAAATCGGGAAAATGGAGAAAGCAACTCGCGAAAGTCCAAAAGCGCGGGGTCGTGAAGGGAATTGACCCGCGATCACAGTCCGCGATCACGTCAACTAGGATGTCTAGACCGAGAGCTAGTGTGGTCAGCGCAAGAGTTGAAAGCGCTAAGGAGAGGGTCCGCAGGCACTACATAGTGGGTGCCGAGGAATAGAAAAGGGGCCTGTGTCAAGTCAAATCAGTTCCGCCCAGAACTCGACGAGTCATTCGACTCGGCGACTTGATCGATCCTAGACCAGGAGGTCGTGCCAGCCCAAAAGAGGAGAGGGGGTTTGTCACCAGTAGTGGTATCATAGCTAGAATTCGCCTATAGATAACAGGTGAAGGGATATGAAGGATATAGTCTGATACCAGGAGTGGTATCAGAGTGCAGGTATCAGAGCTCGTTTTCTCTCAGGTAGAGAGAAGGGGAAACAAAGGAGATAGAGCTTGATTTATCTCAGGCAGAGTGAAAGAAGTAAAGAAGAGGGTGCAAAATTAACTTCTGTAAGCCAGGGAAACATGGTGTGATGCTCTGTTGGAATCGTTTCAAGGTGTGCGACAAATGGTGAGTTGTAGATAGAATGAGATGGCCATTGATGGTCATAAGCATGAGCTAGGAGAAGTCCACTCATAGAAGAGCAAGGTGGAGATGGACATGGAGCTCAGTGAAATTCGAGTACAGATGAAGGAGCTAGCATTCAAGATGCAACATAAGTCAAAGGTACACTAGAGGTATGAACGGACTTTGAAGAGGAAAATCATATGGCCTGTTCAGAAGTTGTTGGACAGAAGGAAGCAATAGATGCTACAAAGGTGGCTGAGGCATGTTGAAAACCTCGATCATGAGGGAAAGAGATCTGGAAAGAATCTCACAGATTGCTAGGTGGGAAAGGAGAAGGGGTCAGTGGATCTCATAAAATGCCAGGTGGGCAGAAGAGACATCCCATATTGCCAGGTGGGAAAGGGAGAAGAGGTGAACTTAGCTGAGAGTTCATTGACAGATGAGGAGGCGAAAGAGAAAGCTCACTCAGATGGAGATTCGTGCAGAACTGTCAACCACGTGAATGAAGATGATGAGAAGTTACAAAATTTTGTCACAGATAAGAAGGATCAGAGGGATTCTCTGATCATTGGGGGAGTCAAGATATTCCTACCAAGAGGCCAAGGAGAGGCTAGCGCAGATATTGCAGAAGTGACAGGGAGACATCAAGCAGAGACTATCATAAAGGAAACAAAACAGATACTGATGTCTGTCCCAATAGAAGGAGAACGCCCAGTTGAGTTATTCACTCGGTGGGAATTGGAGTTAAGGGCACTAGAGGATTGGTTGGACAATCCAGAACCAGAAGGTGGCTTCCAGGAGATATCCATGCTGAGAGAGATACACCAGCATGATTTACAGCTGGGGAAAGTTGGAACAGGACCGACCAAAGAATTGACAAGAATTAATCTGTCAAGGGAAGAAACTGAATGCCAGTTCAATATAGAGACTACGAAAGTGGATGATACAACAGAGTGGAAAGCTAAGGCCGCAAAGGAAGAATATGTATTGGGGAATCAGTACGATTCACCCATCGACCAGAAACGAGTGTAGTGAGACAATCTGCAACAAAGGAACCAACCGATGGAGCAGTTGGATGAAGTGATCGAGGAGATAAGGAAACTGATGTCAGAGTTGGCAGAGGAATCGATTAGTAAGAGGTTAGGTAGTGAACTGGTAGACAATTTCAGATAGGTTAAGGGAGAAAACCAGAGAGCCGAGACTCAGTTGCAGCTCGGACTCCACCATTGTAAATTAACATTCCACCATTAATAGAAAAGATGATAGTTTTTCCTATTTTACATTTCTGTTCAATGGATGTTGTGTTGTGAATGTCTTTTACATGCTTATGAATTGTAGATGGATGTTAGAAATTGTCTGCACAGATAGAGATACGGTTTTCTATCCGAGAGTGTGTTAAGTTAAGTCTGGAACTCTAGGCTAAGTGAAAGGAGTGCGTGAAAGAGCTGGAAAACTATGCAAGCCAACATAAGGAGTGCGTATTTGAACTCAGTGGAGTCATAAAAGAAGTTGCCAAGAGGGCACACCAAATTTCCCTACAGACTCAGGGAGAAATTTCAAGGCGGTTAAGTCCCTTGAAAATAAAGACTGGTTGGAGAGAAGCACGGCCCAGAGTTACTTAATACTCTGGAATACTCTTCCAGGAGGGCATATCACTTATGTGAGCATACCCAGGAACTACATGGTCGAAGGTGTAGAAGAATCCAAGAATTGTTGAACATTCAGGTGAAGGAAGGCTTTGCAAGGAGTGCATCGACAAAGGAAAGGAAATATCTTAAATCTTTCGAGAAGGTCGAGAGGGAAGCCATCGAAGAAATTATCCAAGTGCAAGGAGTGCACCGAAGGTGTTGAGAGCTCACCTTATAAGCTCAGGAAGCAGAGCGGTAAACTGTCAGGAGGGCACGAGGAGCTCGCAGAGGAACTTGGAACCTTGGAGGTTTTCAAGCCGAGCAAAATTGCAGGAGAGTTGCACAAATTTCTACAAGGAGTGCAGGAATCCTTCAAGAATAACCTAAGTCTCGAAAGGATAAAATACACTAAGTGTGAAAAGGAGTCGAGGACCAGTCGAAGTCCCGAAGACAGAGACGTCATCCATTGTCGAGGAGGATATGGATGGCAGAAAGCCGAGAAGTTTGGGATAAGGAGCTTCGTAAGGTTTGCGAGAGAAAACAAGGATCTTCGCGAAGTCGTGAAGGGTGATTTCAATCTAGGTCATTGGATCTAGAAGGATGCATGGCAAAGGATCAACACATCGCTAGTTTGTATGTCGAAAGGAGTAGAGTCGAGGGGAGACAGGACTCACGAATTCTGAACTTGCGATTCTATCATAGCCGTTGATCGCGGGGAGAACAAGGACCGTAGATCTGGTCTCGAAGTATTCGTCGATTCAGAAATTGGGAAAACGAAGAAAGCAACTCAGAAAAGTTCCAAAGCATGGGGTCGCGAAGGGAATTGACCCACGGTCACATTCCGCGGTCACGTCAACAAGGAGGTCTAGCCCGAGAGCTAGTGTGGTCGACGCAAGAGGTAAAAGAGCTAAGGAGAGGGTCCACAAGCACTACATAGTGGGTGCCGAGGAATAGCAAAGGGGCCTGTGCCAAGTCAAATCGGTTCCGCCCGGAACCCGACAAGTCATTCGACTCGACAACTTGATCAATCCTAGACCAGGAGGTTGTGCTAGCCCGAAGGAGGAGAGGGGGGTTGTCACCAATTCATCATAGAGGAATTCATATTAAATATAGATATTAGGATAGGGAAAGGTAGGGAATGACCAAATGATTCAAGGTTGACACTTTGTTTATAAATATCATTTTAAAAAACACATAGTTAGTCTAAGTATTATAGATACAACTAAAGATAGTAATTGATGTGTTAAGAGAGAAGTTGTTATTATGATATTTTCCGTCATCATAGTCGTTGTTTTATTTGAAATATAGTTGATGTAATCGATAGTTTATACATTTGATTAAATTGTTTTAAATGTGTTAATATAACAAGAAGACCTGTAAAATATTTTTACACGTAGACGTTTGGTTGTACTGTAAATTTTTTTCCTTTCATCTGTTCCACCATATTGTAATGATTAATTAAAATTACAAGTCCTTTGTAAGCATAATCCCCCGTGAAAAGGTAATCGTATTTATCTAATCACTAAATTTTACGTCGGGCATCTTAGGCTTCATGTCCTCATTTCAAGTTCTATGATACATTGCTTTACAACCTCTTAGCAATGAAGTTCTTGACTAGAAACATATTTCCATTGTCAATTGTGGAAGGGACTTGATGCCCTTTACAACTTCCCTTGCTATATAATGATTTTTAATTCTAAGACTTTCGATTGTCCATGCAAACCTCTCTGACCATAGTCTTTGTATAAATTTTCATAAGCCTAAATAAGGTTAGGCAAATAGTCACTATGTACCTATGTACCAATGGTCACCAACTTTGTACTAGTAGTCACTAACTTCAAAAAAATTGACTTTTATATTGCTAGATATGGTTGAGGAAAAAACCACTTGGATTAAATAACTTTTGTGTGAATTTTATAAGATAAATTGAGATTTAATCAACCCATGCTAAATTCAATTTACAAGATTTTTTATAAAGTAACCATCGAAGGATATCATTAAGAAAGCCATTCTCTATCTCAAGTGCCAATGCTAATCTCCCCGAACTTATTACTAATTGGTCAAAACCCATCAATTTCTTAAAGTTTTCCTATAAATCTTTGCTAAAGAAAGGGTGAATTACATTTTCCCAAAGATGATTCCCTTCGATACATTGCATTCATCATAGAGGAATTCATCTTACATAAAGATATTAGGACATGTAAATGTATGGAATGGCCAAATGCTTCAAGGTTGACACTTTGTTTATAAATATCTTACATAGTTGGTCTAAGTATTATATATACAACTAAAGATAGTAATTGATGTGCTAAAGAGAGAAGTTGTTATTGTGAGATTTTCCTTCATTATGGTCATTGTTTAATTTGAAATAGAGTTGATGTAATTAATAGTTTATATATTTGATTAAACTGTTTTAAATATGTTAATATAAATAATTAATTAAAACTTAAAAAATAAACATATAATATCATAAAAAATTAAAATATGTTTAATGCACATCAAATATGAATTTGGAGTATAATTCTCAAATAGATAATAGAGATAAGTTACATAATAAATCCTCATATATATAGCTCCAAGGGTTAGCTCACTTAATTGAACCATATGCCCAAATCATGTTGCATACAAGGAGACTATAGGTCACAAGTTCAAATCCGGTCGAGTCCCTTAAGATTACTAAATGTTATTGTGGTTGGTGGTTCAACCACCCTCTATATAGATGTTTTGGCTAAGAACCTAGACATGAATTTGAGACCATAATTACTTCAAAAATAACACGAATAGTCTTAAAGCGAAATCTGTCTAATCCACAACAAACAAGCTGACACAATCTTTTCACTCAAAGGTCCTTAATATACAATCATGAAATTATAATTTGAAAACTTCACAATAACTATGACCACTAAGATTAGATATATAAATGAAATCATTATAGAATGGATTCCATATGCTCTATACTTTGTCATTTCCAACATCCCAACTTGGCATGAGAGTGATTCTTTTGATAGGTCATTTCCATGCATGTTATGTTCCCTAAAAACATGTGGAAATGAAGTATGATTGAATCCACCTACCAGAGACAAGATTTAATCATAGACTAGGCAGAGAACAATGTTCTGCATCTTGATTTCACCTATAATATAGTCAATCACCAATTTAGAGTCCCAAACACCTGCAAGTCTTCAATCCCTTTCTCCAAAGTGATTTGAAAACGGGTTGCCAAAGATCATATCTTAGCTCATTTATTTATTCCTCTACCTAAACTTGCCATAAAATTGAAGATCATATGATTCTATCAAAGATGTAGAGGACCACTAGGCTCCACAAATCCAAGGATTACCTTGACATGTCCCACCACAAAATCACTAGGCTCTCAATTTGTCAACATAGTTTGTTGTTAGGAAATTTGAAATATAAGCTCCTAACAAGTCTATCTATGAGTTGGGAAGGTCAATTAAACAATTGGACATTAGAAGGAACTCAATTATGGTAGAAAATGATGCCATCTCCAATTGAAAACTAAACACTAATGTCGACACAAGCAAATCAATTGTGCATTCAAGTATAAAGAGATAATATAAATGTGAAACCAACTTAGCCAAAGCCTTCAAAATTGGAATATGCATTGAACTAGGTTGCCCATGATTGGGAAACAAATCTTTCATTGAAAACGATTTTGGGCTCAACAAGTGCTAAGAGGGTGCAAGAGTTGTTAGGGGAATGGGACCTTTCCCTACTTGAATGAGTCCTGCGTTAGTAGCTAGTAATGTCCTATAGTCATGTTAATTGTAGTTCCAAGAGCTATGAATGAAAAAATAATTATGAAGGGTTTTTAGGTCATGCTATTTCTATTCATATTATTGTGGAGATGAAGGTGAACTAACATATCCTCGGGGAAGACATTTGTTAGGTAGGTGGTTCTATTAACACTAGAAACACAAAATATCTTGAGGCTTACAAATTGATCACTACACGACCTGCTATTGTAAGGTTTGAAATTTGTTGCTCTTACCCTAAGGTCTTGATATTAGTTGGTGTGAATGACTTAAGGGAATTGTTGAAACACTATGAGAGTTTCATGAGGGCTTCTAAATAGGGAGTTGCATTCATGCCTTAGATTATGACGTAAACAACTAGAGGAAAACAGTAAAGGAGACACTACGTGCACTAAATCTCTTGAAATCTTCGTCACTTGTGATAAAGGCTTCGTAGTGATGATGATTGAAATCATTCAAGGATTTTCTTGGCTTCAAAAGAATATTTATCAATGCAAGAACGATTATAGAAGGTCAAATTTTTTTTCTCCAATCCTTCATAAACTTATGTTTAACATCCAAGAAAACTGTTGGGCAAGGATTATGCTTCTCCCACCATTGTTGGGCCTTTTTTGCATAAGGTGCTGGCAAAATATGTGATTTGATCGCATCAGTCTGTTGTGCTAAGGGAAATATGTTGAGACTTATGGAAGATGAGTGCTAGTGATAACCGACGCAAGTTGTCCCATGCTAGTTATGAATGAGAAATGTCAATTTTAATTGGCACAAGTTGGGCCATGCTAGTTATGAATCTATGTGCAAGAATAGGTTGATATAGATTGCGTGAAGAGTTGCACCATAATCTTGTTGATATTATGGTAGTTGTGGGAGGTATTTACCTCCACGTGTAAACCTGATGAGAATAGAATACTCCAGAAAGAAAGAAGAAACCCTAATGAGTTGGCTAATAACCCTAGAAGACTTGTCAGCTCAAGAGGATAATTTATATTAGGTCATTAGCCTCCAAGAGAAGAAGTTGACCAGAAATAATAATAATATATTGAACATATAGGTACCCAGAAGGAGAAGTCGGCCCCAATAAGTCTGCCATAACCACTATAAATACAGGGCGCTAGTCTCTCATTTGACACATCTCAACAGTTGCAGAGAGTCAGCTCTGCGCAATGCAGTTGCAATCTTGTGTGCAAGTTCGGAGGAGAGTTGTTGGTGCAGCTGGTGTAGCTAGCAGTTACGTTTTGGCTTGGACTATCTCTTGGCTAGGGTTTGGACTATCTGATCAACTCTTTGTGATGCACTATCCTTGGGGAAAGGTGCACTACCCTTTGTTTGGCTATCTAGCCTAGGGTTTGCTTCCGGAGTGATTCTCTGTCAAGGATAAGGTGCTCGGAGGGTGGCTTTGGCCTATGGTTGGGTGACAAGGGTATTGTCAATGGTAAAATGAGCACACAATATTTCATATTCTAACAGGTTATGGGCCCACTCCTCCTTCATTCAATCTAAACGCTGGAAGGAAGCATAGCCACTAGGATATTGAGCTCGCTGAGGAACTGCCGCTAGGGTTACTAGTAGGAGCAACTTCCAAGACACTGTAGCTCGAGTTAATAGCAGGTGCAGTTGTAGAAACCCTAATCCTCTTGTCGAGGCACCTTAAGTGAAGGGATTGATCTAATCTCCAGATAGATCAATGCACCCTAGCCCAAAGCATCTCTTGGTACTCTTAGAAAGCCAAGACGTGAAGTTTGAATTTCTGGTCAAATCCAGGGTTGACCAAGTCAAGTAGCCATGAATTACTCTATGAAGTCAGAGAACAAGTTAGATGGAGCCTGTAACTTCAGAGCATGGAAGACAAGGGTTGACCTCATCCTTGCCAAGAATAAAGTGCTCGATATCGTGAAGCCAAAGTTTGAAGAATGAAAAGAGAAGGAACCACAGAACGTTGTAGCTATGGAGAAGTTCAAAGACAATGATATCAATGCTATGAGTATCATAGTGGAATCTATAAAAGACCACCTGATACCCTACATATCCCATCTTGACTCATTAAAGAAGATGTATGATGCCCTAACAAATCTCTTCTCAGTCAGAAACATTGGACAAGTAATGAGTTTGAAGAATGAGCTCTGTGACATGAAGATGAATGATGACGACAACATAACATAATACTTTGTGAGAATCTCTCAGTTAAGAGATCAACTACAAGCTATTGAAGAGATCATCTCAGAGAAGGAGTTGGTAAACATAGTACTCAATGGTCTTCCTAAGACGTGGGATGCATTTGCTGCAAGCATGAACATAAGAAAGGAGTATCCGACATTTGAAGAACTTTGGACTTGCTGTGCTCAAGAAGACTCAAGGATTAGTGCAAAAGAGAAACCCAAAAAGAAGTATGATGATCAAGCCTTCATAACAAGATTCAAGAACTTCAGGAACAAAAGGAAGTTTGGCTCAAGGAGGAATCCAAATCAAGAGAAAGACATTTCAGAAGTACAATGCTTCAATTGTCGAAAGTATGGTCACTACAAGATTCATTGTCCCGATCTAAAGAAAAGGAAGGAGAAACACAATACCGAAGAAAAGGAA
>ML777499.1:1282346-1296427 GCA_009831015.1 Picea engelmannii
CACTCCCCCTTGACAAACCTGGCTCACACGCTCTTTTAAGCGTAAAAACCCAGCACCGGGCGCAACCGCGCCAACGGTGCAAACCGTAGGACGGTTAAGGCGCCTCCAGCCCCTAACCGCCTCGGCACCTGGGCATATGGCCATGTGACCTCACGCTGGGAAAAAAGGTGGTTAAACCGTTTGAAACCGTGCAACTTATGTTTGGTTCCCGCGCCCACATTTAACACATGTTTACATAGCCACGGGTCGTGGTTTCAAACCCCGCGCCAACACATAATATATATATGAAATACATTGCAATGCAATGTAACATAATGAAATGCGCGCGCGCGCGCCAAAACATTCGGGCTAATGCATATATATTGGGTCATATGCGATGTAATACGTCCACGGGTCGGGGCTAAGCCCCGGCCCGACCCCCTTTTCCGTTGGCATAACATTCAAACTTAAATATATGTTTTGTGGTATAGTTAACAAGGCACAAATGGCGGTACTTTGGTTAGCGGAGAGTTATGAAGTCTTTAGTGTTGGGGGAGGTCCAGGGGTCGAACCCCGCAGACTCCCCATACAATTTTATACAACCATATAAACAATAATGAGGGGACACGTGGCGCCCAGGGATTGGGCCACGTGTCCTCATATTACTTGCCACCAACCAGACACGTGTCACCATCCAATACACCAACAACCAACCAATAAATAACTGCCACATCATCACCGTACGACCTGTACGGTCCTGCCATGTCATCGTACGAACTGTACGGACATGTACAGTCAACATGCAAAAATTTTGCCTGTTTGGCTTGGCGGACAGATCACAATATCTCCTTCATACAGACTCCACTTGAGAAAGTAAATATACCACCGGAATCAGGAAGACGAGACAGACGTAATGACACTGTTTTCGTCGCATTCCGAGCACTTTGAAAATTGAGCAAAATTTGATCCCCTGATCAATAGGCCATTGTTTATGTTCTACATTGAGGGCATATATTCTTTCAGATCTCACAGATGTGAGTGAAAGATTGGCCTAGATGATTCAGGTTATATCATAACATTGTTTCTGTGCAGGTTGCTATCAGATGTTTGTTATGAAGACTGTATGACAGTAGATGCATACTACTGTGGTGGATATGTTCCACTGTTCGTGACTATACATTGTTGATCAAGTACTTGTGTGTTACCTGGTGTGGTAGTGTACCACTGGATTGTAGTTATATACTACTATGGATAGACACAATTGTGTTCTATTTTTGTTCTGATTGCCTTGAAGACTATCCACAGTTTATTGGATATAATCATCAACCAGATGAATGATGAACAAAGATTTTCCAGATGGAAAATGGTTCAGAGCATTTACTCTTCTAGATTAGAAGAATGGCCCTTGTATCACTCTGTGGAGTGAGAATCATGTCTGATTACTAAGATAGAGTATGGTTTCGAGAGATGATGCAGTTGATGATGATGATGGTGCTCATGATCTAGTCTATATAACTATGTTGATGCTACCAGGTGAATGGTATGTTTTGTGTTCAAGACCATTACATGTAATACCTCCCTAGTTAGGAGGGAGTGTTGATATTATGGTGGCTGCGGGAGGTATTTACCTCTATGTGTAAACCTGATGAGAATAGAATACTCCGGAAAGCAAGAAGAAACCCTAATGAGTTGGCTAATAACCCTAGAAGACTTGTCGGTTCAAGAGGATAATTTATATTAGGTTATTAGCCTCCAAGAGAAGAAGTCGGCCATAAATAATAATAATATACTTAACAGATAGGTACCCAGAAGGAGAAGTCGACCCCAGTAAGTCTGCCAAAACCACTATAAATATAGGGCGCTAGTCTCTCATTTGACACATCTCAGCAGTTGTAGAGAGCCAGTTCTGCGCAGTGCAGTTGCAGTCTTGTGCGCAGGTTTGGAGGAGAGCTACTGGTGCAGTTGCTGCAACTAGCAGTTACGTTTTGGCTTGGACTATCTCTTGGCTAGGGTTTGGACTATCTGATCAGCTCTTTGTGATGCAATATCCTTGGGGAAAGGTGCACTACCCTTTGTTTGGCTATCTAGCCTAGGGTTTGCTTCCGGAGTGATTCTCTGTCAAGGTTAAGGTGCTCGGAGGGTGGCTTCGGCCTATGGTTGGGTGACAAGGGTATTATCAATGGTAAAACGAGCACACAATCTTTCATATTCTAACAAATCTAACCAACATCCATCTTTGAATCAATAGTAGAGAAAGGGTCATTAAAGTGTGTACATGATAAAGAAAAACAATTCCTAATGCATAAGTATACTCCTAGTCTTCCAAGGGTTCAATGCTAATGGTAGAACCAAAGGATAGCTTCTCAAAAACCATCACTAAATCCTCCTCAATGGGTAAATCTTCAACAAGATTGGAGTAAATTGAGTATAAATCATGAGCTAAAAGATAGTCCACAAGTTGTGTCCCTATGTAATAAGCTTCATCAAGTTCTTTGACGAGTCTAGGAAAATAAAAAACATTTTTCTTATGCCCAATGCTAAAAGTGTTCAATGCACGACTTAGGGATAGTCTAGGGAAAAAGTGTTGTTGGGAGCAATAGGTGATGAATGATGGATTTTATTTTACCATTGCGAGGACTAGTGATACAAAACCACAAACTATAAAAAGCATGTTTTTTAGTAATGAAACTACTGCTACGAAAAATGATTCTCTTACTTAGACCCCTGCTCCTTTTTTTTATAAAATACCATAGAACAAGCATAATGATGTAGAGGAATCCAATATATATAATACTTCAACATAACAATTATTCAACTAAACTCGTGTCACTGCATAACATAGTAGTGCCTAATGATCAATTATCATTACTCGTTCTTGAATTAATCTATTTAACTAAGTGTGATAAACAATAAATAAGGAACCCAAATAATTGCATCAAATAAATATGGTTCATTTTAAAAGCTAATAAAGGACAATCATCCATTGTAGTGCAAAAACAAAGAAGTAGATGATGGTGCAAAAATATAAAAGTGGATGTAGAGCTCTCTTCTAAATCGCTAAATACAATGATAGTGTCAAGTATAAATAAATGAATTCAATAAAAAACAATACATTACTATCTCCTTAAACTCTACTTATGCTTATAACTGATTTAAGAATAACATGCTATACAATATGGTATAATTGTACATAAAGTGGGACAACGCATTGAGAACTGGTCATGAGAGGGTTCCAATACAAGGATGCATACATCATTAATCCATTTTCAATCGTTGTGTCCCTAACCATGATGGATGATTGTGATTAATCCTTCTTGGTAGATCCCATTGGCCATTTGAGGGGTCTCATGCATGATCCTCGAGATTGGCCACGAATGGTTGATCTCGACCACCCCCCTCAAGGAGAATCTGAAATTGAGGAAATGAAATCTACTTCAAATGAAGGATGTGAATATAGGTAATGCCTTATGAAAGAGGAATCTCCCTAAACTCTTAAAGGCTCATCTTTTAAATAAAAACCCCCAATCTTTTAGTTAGAGTAAGATAAGATTCCTAACAAGATACTTTTGATGAAGCTTCAACCATAACAAATAACAAAGTGATAAAATATCTTATTAATGCCCACCTAAACCAATTTAAAGTATCGTACTAAAATAAAACAAAGAAATCAACCACCTTTCTTCTTCGACACACAAGATCTTTACACCAACTAAAATATGAACCTATGCTTGTGTACATAACAACCACCTGTACCAACCACCCATGGTTTGAAAACAACCCTATGCCATACCATTGTATATATTCCCCTCGTCCACACGGCCTTCAACTTATTCAAAATTCCCGTTTCAAATATTAAAAAAAAGAAAACAGAAATCGGGAGGATTTCACTTAAGCCTAACGGTCAGAAAATTCCCGTTTCAAATATTAAAAAAAAACGAAAACAGAAATCGGGAGGATTTCACTTAAGCCTAACGGTCAGAAAATTCAAAAGGCAAATCCATAGCGATCCGTTTATCTCAACTTATATCTGTCCTCTGCTTTTGTGTAAATCTCGTAGAAATCTACTTCTCAAACCTTGTTCTCTTGTTTTTTCCGGATCGATCCATAACTCTCTGCTATAAACAAAGCAAAACAATGGATTCTTATGAGAAACTGGAGAAGGTGGGAGAAGGAACCTATGGCAAGGTGTACAAGGCTAAGGACAAGAAAACAGGGAAGCTGGTTGCCCTTAAAAAGACCAGGCTGGAGAATGATGGTGAGGGAATTCCTCCCACTGCCCTCCGCGAGATTTCTCTCCTGCAGATGCTTTCTCAAGATATGCACATTGTAAGGTAATGAGGGTGCACTTTCTGGGAATGGGCACATTCTCTCTGCATTTTTTAATAAACCATTTGTTTTTATAAGGTATAATTTGTGTCCTGAAATCCCATTTTGTGGGTATATGCATATTCTCTCTACATGTTTTAATGACGCATTTGCTTTTACAAGGTATTATGTTTGCTATAAAATCCCTTTTAGTGGTGGGCATATGCATATTCTCTCTACATGTTTTTTGTATTCTGTTTGTTATGAAATCTCATTTTGTGGGAATATGCTTATTCTGTTCTGAAATCCATTTTGTGGGTATAAGCAGATTCTGTCTATAAGGCATTTGTTGTTATAAGGTATTACGTTTGTTCTGAAATTCCATTTTGTGCAGGTTGCTGGATGTGGAACACACTGAGAACAAGAATGGGAAGCCCCTTCTATACTTGGTTTTTGAATACATGGACTCTGATCTCAAGAAGTACATCGATGGTTATCGCCGCAGCCACACAAAAGTGCCTCCCAAGGTTATCAAGGTAATTTCCTCGGCAATTTTTGGCTCTGCAACTAACTGTTAAAGACTACTGAAATTTGAATTTACTATACTGTCTGATTCAGGCCATATAGGCCACTCAATGTAGGGAAGAATGGTAGTGGCCTTTAACAGCTGTAGTTGCAGATCCATTAATATCTGAATTTACTATATTGTCTGATAGTAATGAGCACTGATAAATTTACTATACTCTCTGATTTCAGGCCATATAGGCTATTAAATATTGGGAGGAATGTAGTGGTCTGTTTAGGTCAAATCTGCCAGTTGGATTTTAGTAGAATATAAAGTTTTGAAAGAACCCTAATTCATTGGTTGTTTGCATTTCAGTCCCTCTGTGACTTTGCGTTGTTTTTTCGCTCTGTGATTCATTCAGTGTTTGTTCTTTCTTGTGATTTGGGGCTTTCTTTAGGCTGTGGTTGTGGTTTGATTGATTGTGATTTTGCATGAATTGCAGAGCTTCATGTACCAGGTGTGCCAGGGGGTTTCTTACTGCCACAGTCGTGGTGTCATGCACAGGTGCTCATATCTGTCTATCCTCTGTATTCTTTGTCCTCTGCCTTCTGTTTCTTCTGAAGCGGGTAATGTGGTTGTGCAGGGACTTGAAGCCTCACAACCTGCTGGTGGACAAGCAAAGGGGTGTGATAAAAATAGCAGATCTTGGCCTGGGAAGGGCTTTCACAGTTCCTATCAAGAAGTACACTCATGAGGTAAGTTTTTGGCCTCTCACTGCATTTTTCCACATTTACTTCTGGGTTTTGCGGAAAATAAGGTCTTCTGCATTCAACTTTTTATTGACTATTGATGGTGCTGATTTTGGAGTGGGACTGGTTTTGGTTTTGGTTTCTTATGGATTGGATTTGGTTTCTTAGTGCATAGATAACGTAGCCCTAATGTCATAGGTTTAGGATTCGCATCATATTTGTAACCTTCTCCCCTTCTAGCCCAGGCAGGTAAAACAGCTACCAGGCCAACCCTTTGGTTGAAGGGGGTTGGCCTTTCAGGAGCAACACTTTGCGTTTTAACATAGCCCTAGTAAGGTTCAAAATTTTAACATTTCCATTCTAGCCCTAATAAGGTTCAAAATTTTAACATTTCCATTCTAGCCCATGCAAGTAAGACATCTACCAGGATCAAGCCTTTTGTTGAAGGGGTTGGTCTTTCAGGAGCAACACTTTGTAGAGATTATCACATTTCTTGAGCAAATAACATAACCTGTAATGCGATGATTTCTGGATTCACATTTTGGGAATTACTGCAGTGGTTATCCATACTTTTGGATCCAAATCGTTTCCCTTCATTAAAGTAACCTGTATATCATTTTATATTGCATGTCATTGGTTCAGGATTCACATTGTATTTGTAACCCTTGCCTTCTAGCTCAGGCAGGTCGGACAACTACCAGGACCGACCCTTTGCGGAGTTCACATTTCAAGCAAATAACATAAAATGTAATGCAATAAGTTCTGGATGCACATTTTGGGAGCTGATGCAATGGGTTATCCACTATTTTAGATCCAAATCGATTCCCTGCATGAAATTACCCTGTATATCTTTGTATATTGCAACGGGGTCCTTGAGATTCTTATTGGATAGATAATCTGTTACAGAAAAGGCTGTGAAGGAAGCTTTAGAGACATTAAGTTGTCTTCTCTCCAATTGTGTAATTCTTGTGACAAATCACTAACACCAGGCAGGTAGGACAACTACCAAGACCAACGCCTTGGTTGAAACGGTTGGCTTTCAAGGCCAACCCTTTGCAGAGCTTGTCAGATTTCTTGAGCAAATAACATTATAATGTAATGACATGAATTCTGGACTCACAATTTGGGAGTTGATGCAGTTGGTTATCCAAAAGAAACTGCTTCATAAAATTAACCATTTATATTTTTTCGTATTGCAATGGGGTCCTTGAGATTCTCATGTCTTGCCAAGGTTCCGAAATTCTCATTTATATCTTTGCGTATTGCAATGGGGTCCTTGAGATTTCTTGACAAAGTTGTTGGCTTTTGCTGCAGATTGTGACCCTTTGGTACAGGGCTCCTGAAGTGCTGTTGGGGGCTACTCACTACTCTACACCTGTTGACATTTGGTCTGTTGGCTGTATATTTGGTAAGCTTTTATAGAAAATTTACTTAGATGTTTCAATTTTCTTTTAATGAATACAATTGTTTAGTCACATGTCTACTAGGCCACCTGATCTGCGAAGGTTTTCAATTTTGCAGCTGAAATGTCCCGAATGCATGCTCTGTTCACTGGAGATTCTGAAGTACAACAACTTATGAGCATTTTCAAGTTAAGATTTCACCAAGAAAGAGCTATCCTATCTTTGTTTATAGCCCTTCGTTTCTGATGCACAATAACTTTTTGCTATAATGCTTTAGTCTTTGCATGCAACAGGTTTTTAGGAACTCCTAATGAAGAAGTATGGCCAGGAGTGACTAAATTGAAGGACTGGCATATCTATCCTCAATGGAGACCTCAAGATTTAAGTCGTGCTGTTCCGGACTTGGAACCAAGTGGTGTAGACCTGTTGACTGTAAGTGTCCTTAATCTTTATTCTTGTCCTTACATTTCTTTGTTTCTTTACCATTTTGTAGGAAACTTGAATTCACGTCTTTTGTAGAAAATGCTGGTTTATGAGCCATCCAAGAGAATCTCAGCTAAGAAGGCGTTGCAACATCCTTATTTTGACGACCTGGATAAATCTCAATTCTGAGATTCCTTTTAAGGGTTAAGGGAATTCAGGATAGTATGTATGTGTCGCTGTTATAATTGTTGGTGTCTGCTTTGGTGGTTTTGGAAATGTTCCATTTGCTGAGATTTCATATCTGCAAAGGCAAACATGTTAGCCCATATAAGTATTTTGATGTGTTTGCACAAGCAAACAAGCAGTGTTGGGCTGCCTTTACTAGACGCCAAATATTGTATTCCCACACTTGGGAGCTTTTGTCTTGAATATTTGTGTTCAGATTTATCACTGCCCTTCATGCTTATGCCTCTAGTTGTTTGAAAATAATTTTAGAAAATCTAAACTTGAAGCATGTTCTGATAGATGGATGGCATGTGGATATTTGAACTTTGTTGAGAAAAGCATGGCCACGAGTAATAGATAGTTTTTTATCACTGCTCTCCATGCTTATAGATAGTTTTTTTATCTGCTCTCCATGCTTATAATGTTTCCTGCTGTTTGAAAATAATTTTAGAAAAACCGAAGTTGAAGCATCTTTTCAAAGATGGATGGCATTTATGCCTCTTGCCTTTTTGAAAATAATTTTAGAAAATCCGAGGTTGAAGCATGTTTTGAGAGATGGATGATGGCATGGGATATTTGAACTTTGTTGAGAAAAGCATTGCATAAGAGATAGATAGTTTTTTATCACTGCCCTTCATGCTGATGTCTCTTGTTTGAAAACAATTTTTATTGCTCTTCCTGTTTGAAAATAATTTTAGAAAATCTGAAGTTGAAGCATTTTGAGAAAAGCATGGCCATGAGTAATAGATAGTTTTTATCACTGCTTATAATGCTTATAGATAGTTTTTTTATCACTGCTCTCCATGCTTATAATGTCTCTTGCTGTTTGAAAATAATTTTAGAAAAACCAAAGTTGAAGCATCTTTTCAAAGATGGATCCTCTTGCCTTTTTGAAAATAATTTTAGAAAATCCGAGGTTGAAGCATGTTGTGAGAGATGGATGATGGCATGGGATATTTGAACTTTGTTGAGAAAAGCATGCGATAAGAGATAGATAGTTTTTTATCACTGCCCTTCATGCTGTTGTCTCTTGTTTGAAAACAATTTTATGCCTCTTCCTGTATGATAATTTTAGAAAATCCGAAGTTGAAGCATGTTCTGAGAGATGGTACTTTGTTGAAACAAGCATGCCAAAACTAACATGAAAATGTTAAATTGGTGGCCAAACAGTACTGAATGGCTCCAAGACTTACGTAGTAGTAAATATTGCCTCTTTTAAAACCTAGTTTTTTTGGATCAAAGTAATTTTAGATCAAATAACATTTATTGAAACTGTTCTTTAAGGATTTGATACCGGTGTGCTAGTTTCGCTGAGTGGAGCTATTTATTGAAGGGTCGAGTTTTCAGGCGGCCAATATATCCACCCTAGTACGCAGCATTGATGCTGTGGCGGGTGGTGTATAGGCCGTTGGATATTCATACAGGCATGACCTTTCTTCCATTGGAGTAGATCCAAAACTGTTCCAGTATACGCTTTACTACTATAGCACAGATCTATGCTTTACCTGGAAAATCTATGCTTTTTTTCTTTCTTTTTATTTAGATGTTGGACAACAAATTCTTTTCCAACTTATTTCATTACAATTACACCAAAGACCGACAAAAACCTGAAATTTCCTTCAACAATTGCAATTAATTGCAACTATAAGTAGAAATGGAAGAAGGTTTCAATTTCTTAGGAGAACATTGCTGGTCTGAATGGAGCTTGGGAAGAGGGGAGATTTGGAATGGTAATTAACTAGAAATGGAAGATTCCAGTTTGGGGATAAAGCATTGATTTGAATGACTTGCGGGTTGTAGTAGATGCAAGCAGAATACGCTGGACTTTATGGTTGTAGCAGATGCCCAAAGGCTTCTGATTTATGAAATCTGTACCGATGCAAATCTCTTTCTTCATTATTCCCCATAGAACAACTACACTAATTACAGTTTGTAATTACAGTAATAGCTTATCTTTGGAGAGAAAGATATGTCAATTTCACTCATTTGCCTGATTAAAGACTTCTTCACCTTGACTAAGAACTCATCTCAATACTACTTAGTACACTTAACTGAATACACTGTAAATCTCTTTCTTCATTATTCCCCATAGAACAATTACACTAATTACAGTTTGTAATTACAGTAATAGCTTATCTTTGGAGAGAAAGATATGTCAATTACACTCATTTCACTCATTTGCCTGATTAAAGACTTCTTTCATCATCTCAATACTACTTAGTACAATTAACTGAATACAATGTAGGCTATAATTAATTAACAAATGGAGATGCCATTACATTACATTCTTTATAAAAAAAAATGAATATGATGGTTTATTAAAACTACAAGTTTGAAAATGTTGATTTAATGGATTGTCATTGAAATTCACCTTGATTATATATGAGAGAGTGAAAGGTGTTAATGTTTATGCCATTATTATAGTTCTTTGCATTTCAATAGATAAGAGCATAATAAGAACAAGATCACTGAGAAATACACATTTGTCCTGGGAAAAACCCTCTAGGGGAAGAAAACCCAACAAAACTTCCTTATCATAAATAGCTTAAACAATATTCAAGAGATAACTCAAACCAATATAGAAAGTCCTTCCCAAGATATGCGCCACTCTTCTCCTCCTCTCTCTGGTCATTGCAACTTGCCTCATAAGAGAAATGAGCAAGTGAGTTGTGTGTTTGAAGTGAGGCACTAGCCTCTTATTTATACAAGACTGGCACGTGTGAAAGGTCACAACTAGCAGGGCCGACCTCTCACTCTGGGTGGGTAAACCCACCTTTAATTAATTCTGGGTCTTCCATAATCACTGTTGGGGCCGACTTCTTATTCTGCCCTATATAATTGTCCGATGACCAATCCACAAAAGGGGATTTGGTTCTTATACAATTACCGACATGATTAATCCACAATGGGGATTAATCCAATAACAATAATAATAATAATGACATGATTAATCCGCAATGGGGATTTAATCCAATAATAATAAGAATGCTCTTCGCAGTTACATTATTTCAACAAAAGGAGAATAATTCCCATAATGTATGTGGGATAAATTAGTCTAAGTTTACAAAATGTCTTAGGCATGTACAATCCTAAGAGTTTTAATGTAATACAATGTATTAACACTGTAGGCTATAATTAACAAATGGAAATGCCATTATATTACATTCTTCATTAAAAAAAAAAGTGAATATGATGGTTTATTAAAACCATAGGTTCAAAAATGTTCATTCAATGGATTGCCACTGAAATTCACTGGATCATGTTTTCATGTTTAATGTTATTAAACTTCATAGAAACCACGTGGAAGCAATGCTTTGGAGAACTATTCCCCATGAATACGTTGAAAACCAAAGTGGAAATTGAATAGCTAAAGGGAAACGAATAATTTAAAGAACTGGATCGATTTTGTAGCTGTCAAACCCTTTTATTTTTATGTATAAAGGGCCATTGGAATTTTAAGAAAACTATGCTTTCGCATTTTAAGACTGTGACAAATTATTAAAGAATTTAATAAATTGGCATTAGATTATGTTATTCGATGCTATGAATATAATTTTGTGAATGATTTTATGCTTATTTTAGTATTAATTTAAGGTCACAGCTAAGCTAAACATCAAATTGGTGTATAGGATTTTCTTGTTTGTGGTACAAGGGATACACTCCACCTAATGATTTCACTGGTAAAGTCTACGGAGGTATACATACCCTACCCCCCTCAAGATTTGAACTTGTGACCGTTTAGGAGGAAACACATGTTCTTAACCATTAGGCCCACTCAGGTTGTATTTTAATAATCTATTTTTAAGGTCACGGCCAAGCCAGACACCAAATTAGTGTATGAGACCCCCTTGTTTGTAGGACAAGGGACCCCCTTTGCATAGTTATTTAATTGCTAAAGTCTACGAAGGTATACATACCCTACCCCCCTCTAGATTTGAACATGTGACCTCTAAGGAGGAAACAATATGTATGTGTTATTTCATTTAATTATTTTAATTTCTTTTTAATTTAGGATAGCTTTTGCATTTTGCTTGAAGCTTTATTTTAAAATACAAAAAAATTATAAGATAAATTGTACTAGATAACCACTATCACAAACCACTAGATTTTTCATTAAGGGTAGGAATCCCACATTGGGGCTTTTAGCTCGGTGAATCCAAAGTTGAAAAGGGTGAAAAACTTTCATCAATAGTTTGATGGTTAAAGGAGAGGCCTCATTTTTAGGATGATGAATATTACAAATATGAATACAACAACATATTATAAGATAATTATGAATATGATTACTATTCATAATTTCCCCTTGAAGGTGTTTGCAACATTTTTCCTCATAATCAATCAAAATAAACCCTTTTTGGAGATTTACTCCAAGTTACACTAGGTTGTTAGGTATAGCTTAGTGAATAAAAAATTGTCAAGTGTCAAAATCTTGCCTCAATGGATTCCTACCCTTGAAGGTGTTTGCAAATTTTTCCTCCTACAATCAATCAAAATAAGCCATTTTTTGGAGGTTTACTATGAGTTACACTAGGTAGTTAGGCATAGTTCCAAAGTCTCCTAAATTCCCACTGCATAGACCTACTTAAGAGGATTCACATGCCTTAATCACATTCAGATACCTAGGTTGAGAGCTTTTTCAAGATTCCCAAGATCCCTTCAAAGTTGAAGAATTTACCCAACCAAGAACCCCTCTATGTTGATAATGCCTTGGATATCACTAGGAAAATGCACGACTTCCTAGGAACATTGAAAGGTACATATAAAAGTACAACCCCCTTGTTGAGTACCACCATTCAACTCCTCAATCATAGATATGAATATGCAGTTTGCAAACTCTTCCCTTTCAACTTTGTGGTTTTACAATTTGCTCATGCATACAATCCACCATTGACTAGTTCTAAATGAATTTCCTTGAGAAATTTGGGGATGGTCAAAACCATGACAGTTTGGGTCTTGAGCTCACCAAGATGAAAATCCAATCAAAAGAAAAGGCAAGGGGCTTCGATATTGAATACCTTGTACCTTCAAATCCATGCAAACAAAAGACCTCCCACAACCTTGATTTTAGATTTCTATTTGGATGCTCTCAACCCCACTATAGTAGTGCTCATCAAAAGGGCCAAAATCTTGAAATATCAACTAGAATTGGCCTATGTTGAAGCTATCAAGATAGAAAGAGAAATAACATATTTATAAGGTACCTCACCCCTCAATGTCAAGCCTTTGAGAACTGTCCTCTCAAACAATATGAAAATAAATGCAATTTCCATCCCAAAAGTTGTTGCTAACATTGATGCCAACACACCAACCAATAACATCAGTAATGAGTTGGAAGGAATGCAAAGAGTTCTATTAAAGTTACTTCATTAGGCTACAAAGGAAAATCATGACAAACATTAGGTTCTAAAAATAAGAGAACAATGAGAATTCTTGTTAAAATCTTTGAAAGTTCCCATCCCAACAAAATAAACATCCACTGTGCATGCAACCCTAAATAGGAATTCCACGTCAAAGACTTCGCTTTCTCATTTACACACTATATCTATAATAGAACTTTTGCAAACAACATGCCTTACTTGATTTGCTAGAAGTTAATGCTAAACCTATCAAGTCCCCTTTACAGATAATTCAACTCGGTAGATTTGAAGTCAAGGTGATGGTTGAATTGAAATATGTGTTTTTAAGAGAACTTCCAATCCTTAAATTCATCAGGTACTTGACATTGCAGTAGTTATCATACTCCTAATTAGAGATTACTCTCAAAGCCTCAAGGGATACTTTGTCCTTGATTGATCACATGTACGATTCCCTCAAAAAGAAAAGGGATACCAAACCAAATTAGAATCGAAAAAAAACCTTATGAAGCACACTGTGACGAACTAGGACAAAAAAATGAACTAGTCATGCACTTCAAAATTGTTTTGCGAACCTTTTTATTCACTGCCCCTTCCATACCAGACGAACAATGTACTAGCCCCATTCTTTCACATGCCAATGTGAATATAATTCTTGTGAATAATGTAGACACCCCAATTTAGAATGCCATCTTGATGGAGCTAAATCCTGAGTTGTAGTTATAGAAGTGTGTCGGATAATATTGAGAATTGGTAGGTATTTAATGAAGCTAAGCACATCATACAATTTTGAAGGGAAATTTTAAAGATGATGTTGAATTTTCTGGAAATAAACTATGTAAGAAATTATTATTTGTCCAACATTCTGAGTGGACAGTCCACCCACCCATCGTATACATAAAGCTAAAAGTGATAATAGAAAATAGTGTTGGGTTGAGAATTTATTGAGTGAGGATAATGAATAACTGCTGTAAAAATGAAAATTTTCCAAATGATCGTTGTGAAAAATGATTAAATAAGTCAATTACCCGTTGGGATAATTGGGAGAATTATTAAAATATATGATGGGATAAATAAAGGATGCGAGACAATTTTTTTATTTATTAAAATAGACAAAGAGTTGGGAGTAGAAACGAAA
>ML777499.1:1317397-1377237 GCA_009831015.1 Picea engelmannii
ATTTTTATTTTTTTGGTTTTTTAGTTTGTTTATTTTTTTGTTTAAAAAAAAAAATATCGGGTTAGAGTTTTTGTTTTTAAAATGGGTGTTTTTTTCAAAATATTTTAAAAAACTAACTTGCGAAGTTTTTTTTTCATCCAATTTATTGATTTTTTTGATGTAAATTTAAAAAAATAAAAAATAAAAATCTAAGCAATGATTTAGGAGTCGATTTTGAGTTGTTTATCGACGATGGTACCTGTTGTCGAAGGCACAGTTTCAATTAAGTTATGATTTCAACTAAAAAGAAAATAATGCTACTGGTAGCATCATTTTTTGATTCGAGGGTAAATTTAAGGTCTTTGTCCACACGAACATTACAATGAAATCAATCGTTAATGTTATGGATCTAAATTTTAACTATCATAAAAAATAATGTGGAAACATTACGGTTAAAAAAATTAAAATATCAAAAAACCACCTAAAAAGGGAGGGGGTGTTACCGGTAGCACCATTTTTAAAAACGGGGTAAAAAATGTGACCCCCCCCACAAAATGAGAACTCTGTAGATTTCTCATTAAGTTGGTAACTATGTTAAAGAAGAACTTGTCCACTAAAATCATATATCCATGGGGATTGAAAGCTCCATTTAAACTATACACAGGGGAAGTGTAAATCTTTTGAGTTGATGATAAAAACCATGATAATATTCTCTCCTAAATAAATATGGAAAATGGAGACTAAGGGGTTTTCTAGTCAAGCGATTTGTGGATCTAAATATAATGAATAAGTGGATACACTATAGTGCAAACAAATTTTAGAAACATGTGTAAATGTGGTGCCCAACTATAGGAAACATTAAAGATTCAACCCTATGCATTCATCTTTTTTCTAGACATTAGTACATTTTCATGGTTTTTCACTGACATTATCTTTGAGAAGTGGTTTGTTGGTACATCACAATGATTTTACATAGATCAATGGAATACTTTGAAATAGTTGATTGGGAACAATTCTATTCAATAGATTGACATACAAATCTAGGAAACAAAATAAAATAAATATATAGAAGTAGCATTAGTAAAAGAAATACACAACAAAGATACTACCTAACATCCATATTCCACAAAGCATGTGTTCAAGATAAAATTTAGTCCTTATTCTATTCAAAGCAAAATATGTTCAAAGAATAATACACGGTTATATGTATAATGTCATTAAGTGTGGTATGAGTACATTACACTTTTATACATAAGATGGCTACACCTAACTTATCCATTTACGTTTGTTGTAATGGGCAACAACTTTCAAAATTTGGAATCCAATCTCCATTGTGGTCATTTGCATATTCATTGAGGTGATACAAGTCTTGGGTTGTTTGAGATATTTGAATAAGTCTTCAAGTCTAGCTCCTTTGACTAAACATAAACCACACGAGTTCTCCATCCACTAGTCTGCTAACCAACTTGGAGGATCTCCATGTTGATTGTCAACTAGTAACTAGGTCGGTCTCTCTGACTCAAGGAAGGATGACTTAAGTGGTTAACAATCTTATCAATCTCCCACTTGTTGACCACTTTAATCTCACCCTTCAAATCCAAATGCAATGGATAGTAGTAATCACTATAGAGTCCCATGGAGTTCCTACAACACTTGAAGTTATCCCCAATCAATGGTTTTGTAAGTAAATCAATATTCTTGGGATTCACATTTTACTAGGAAGTTCCCTTATACTTGGGGAAACATTTAGTATGTTCATTTCATTCACCAAGTTTTGTACAATCACTAATACAAAATGAGAGATAAGTGACAAAAAAATGACCAAAATCCACATATAAATGACCACTTTTGATATGACGATCGCTGGTGGCTAATTTCCAGTCTCTTATCATGCGACCAAAAATGTGGTCATATTTAGTTTGGTCATTTATAGCTTTTATGACTGCAAGACAAGCTATAAATGGCCAAACTAAATATGACCACATTTTTGGTCGCGTGATAAGAGACTGGAAATTAGCCACCAAATCTGCCATTTGGTCATTTATATGTGATTTTTTGTCGTTTTTTGGTCACTTATCTCTTATTTTTTGGTCACTCATCTCTCATTTTTTTGGTCATTTTATATGCAAATTTCGGTCATTTTGTTTGGTCACTTATCTCTCATTGTTTGGTCACTTGTCTCTCATTATTTGGTCACTAATTTAGTCATTTTTAGTTGTTTTATATGTGTTCATTATTCTCATTCTTTGGTCACTAATTTAGTTATTTTTAGTCGTTTTATATGTGTTCATTATTCTCATTGTCTGGTCACTAATTTAGTCGTTTTTAGTCATTTTATATTTGTTCATTAGTTTTTAGTAGTTTTAATGGTGTCCATTATTAATCAATATAATTTTTTAGTATAATATTATGTCTAAATTAAAAAAAAAAGAATCATATAGTATTCATGCTCATCTAATACACATGTGAATCATGCAATATTGTCACATTAATTAGTTAATTACAACACTTATAAATAATATAAAGTACACATATATATATAAATTTTAAACCACATAAATTATATTATATGAAATGTCAAGTATTGCAACAAATATGAGTTTTCAACTCAATATCCACTAATGGACTAATATTGGTCCATGACAATATTAACTTCTAGTTCATCAGTAATATTTTGGTTGTCTTCCTGCCTCTCCATCTTTAGCTTCTTGTAGACCTCAACAATCTGCTCCACTGCACAAACAAAGTCAGTTCCCTTTTCTTGACACTTTGAAAATAGATTCCTTTTGGTCTCCCATGTAAAAGCCTCAATTGCATCGGGACTGCAAAAACCACTAGGAAAAAAAAACAAGAGAATCTTTAGAGGATATATGGAACATAATAGCGAAAAATGATTGTGAAAATACTAAAACTCTCACAAACAAATCCAATTGAAAATACTTGATATTCAAAATAATTGGACAAATTGTTGATAGTATATAACATTGTCCTCTGCATAAATGATTAAAAGAGACTATAAAGTGATATTTGTAATACAAGCACTAGAAAGGGTACATTAAACATATCTAACATAACAACAACATTAGGCAACAAAACTTAGTAGCGAACATGTTGTTGAAGGTTTAGATGTTAATCATTACCAGAGGATCTGCTACATTTGACATTGAATAGGATTTGCATAAGAATTCATAGAAAATAATATATCTCTTTATAAAGGGTGTTATTGCTGTCAGGTTTTATTGATGGAGGAGATGCAATGTTCTTGCAACGTACTAGTCACAGCTATAAATAACACAACTCAAGGGGGTGAAACATGGTAATTTGGTTATTATAATAAAACTTAAAAGTTAAGAAGTTGGAATGAAGTTGGCATGAAGTTGAGAACTATGATGTTAGCAACCTGAGAACAACTAGTATATCTATTTGGAATCACCCAATTGATAGAGGTTTAAGAATTGGACATCAAGTAGTGCTCCCTGATTGTGAATGAGAATAAGCAAGTGATGTCAATATTCCATCTTCCTTATTTGATGAATGTTGCACATTATGCACTTATATGAGTTGACTTAGAATGTATAATGAGTCTCAAGAACAAATGGAAATGATACGGGTGTTAGGACAATTGGAAAGGAACACTAAAACAAGTGCAATGTTTTCCTGTATTCTTGAAATGTATATCATGAGATGGGATGGAACATAAGAACGAAAAAGCACCAACTAGTTGGCAGAGAGTATAAGCATACTTCTTTAAAAAAATTCATTTGTATCCCAAAATATCTTTTCTTTGAAACCAACAAAGTATGGATACCCCTGTGTCGAGAGGTGAAAACCAAACTATTTTTTGCATACTACTCTTATTTACAGCCATGTACATCATACATTCCCATCACCATTGTCATTTATTCAACAACCTAAAGCTTCATTCAGAACACTTGTTTTTCTAGTGAGACTGAATAAGGTATCACATATATGTTAGTTGCAGAAAATAAGGTAAACATCAAGGATGTGTTTCTATAAACTACATTAATGGTTTACTTATGCAAGGAGTTACCATCATCAATTATTACTTAGAATGCCTATTATTATCATTCCAAATCAGTGAAAATGCTATAGAGAAGGAAAATTTTAAAATAACAGGTAGTGATTGTCTGTTCATGTAATATAATTGTTTGTTCGTGTAATATGAATAGTACACAATATATGTACAATTGAGAAATTGTGTGTGTGTGTGTATGTGTTCTCTTCTCTTATTCCCTTGCATACACTACCAGTTTCTTCTGTGTCTACTTGAATCAATAATCATGCATGTTAAAGCATGTGTGAGTATATATGTGATGACTTGTTTAGAGCCCAATGAATGTGCAAAGCACAATAAAGATGGTCTTAACAGAAAGGAAATCATCTAGACTCAATGGCAGATAATGTAAAGTGGCCCTAGAACTCTTTATGGAAACTTCAAGAGCCATAATGAGTGCTCAAAAGACGAAGGGTCAAATTAGGAAAGAGCAAAAAAAAGACACATGGGACAACCCTATTACTTTATTGCAGATGCTCTCCTTCACAAATAATCTTTAAGGAAATTATAGCACCCCAAGAGAGGCAAAAAAGGACACCTCAGGGCCTCAAGTAGTCATTATGCAAGCTTCAACACATATTTATTAATTATTGCACAATAAATTTTATGTGTCTTCTTTCCAAGGGGGCCAAGTTGCACAGGAAAATATCAACCTGCTATTTTGAGAAAAAAAATGTTAGCATTTTTTTTTGGGATGCTTGCAAATAGAAAAACCAAGGCCAAAAGTTAAGACCATATCCCAAAATGAATCAATTTTTTTAAGGACATCAAATCTAATCTCCATTCATCATTAATTTAGAATCTATATTTAAATGCCAAGGGTTTAAAATTGAGAGGTACAAGGTAGTAGCATATGGTAGCAAGGTCACCTTTGGTGACAACATCAACAATTAGATAGCGCATCAAGAAGTTTTCTTCTCATAGATGCCAGAAATGTTGCATAATTGGTTAAGAAAAAATACTATAAGATCTCTCATCTTTGGTTCATGGCATATCCATTTTCATGATCTAGGCAAAGCTTAGAAATCAAGGTTTCACAAGGAAAAACGTTTCTATGTTACATTCACTTGGCACAATGATTCTCAACATTGATTTTCTCAACCTGGATATTTTAATCCTCTAAAATTCCTTTGAGTTGATACAAGAAAAACCTCCATGAAGGTGTATAATAGTTTTAGGGTAGATGGCAACAACTTAAGATGCAACGTCTAGAAACATTACCATTTAAATTTGAAAGAAAATCACACAAAAGGCATGCTAAGCATAGAGGAGATGAAATGGGTTTATGGATACAATCTTACTTCTTTCTAGGGAGACTATCTTGTTTCAGATTCTCTTGACATTGTCTCCATGAACAACTGAAAATCCCTCAGTCATGAGGGTTCCAAGAGCATTGTTAATCTGAAAGAAACCCATAGAAACAATGATTAAGCATGTGAGCATATCAATGTTGCCAATCAATAAATCCAGTCATTTCAACCACAACATACAAGCAATCAATTAAGACAGTTAGTACATGCAGACATGCTTGAATTGCACATACACATAGATAACCCTTACATCATCAAGGTTAACTTTGACATATGCTTCTTGCACATCTCCTCTAAAAGTTGGAAGTTCATCCATATATCATAGGCCAGGATTTGGTACTAGAAAAATCAATACATTGCTTACCTAAAGAAATCAAGAATATGTCACCTATGATGTTTGAGTATATGGTCCTATAGCCTACATATTTTCTATGATAATATTTCTAACTCCTATAAATAGATTGGAACGCCTTATTCTTTCATTGGCAGAAACTCCCATTGTAATGAGATCCACGTCGATGGTCCTTGTCATCATGACACAATGCATTCATTGATATTACTGGTGTATACCATAGACCTAACATAAATGGATAACGACAACTAAGGCATAGTTGTATCTATGAAAGTGAAACTAGCACGTCTCTTGACCTATATAACAAGATTTATGATCCCCTGTAAACCAACCACTGCTATCAAGAAAGTTGTAGGATTTACCAGTAGCATGATCAGTTGCATATTTTTGAATGGAAACTTCAAGTAGCCCGAAGTTAGGGTTGACATATCCAATGTGTCCACTCTTAGGTCCTATAATGAGAAATAAAGTAATTCCAGTCATGTAAATTGAAAGAATATCCAATGCATTTGTAGCCATCCTAAGAAATACAAATAATTCCATACCTCAGGCTCTTCATACTGCAATGCAACAAAATTCCTTGCAAGGCGCTGATCAATATACTCATTAAATTTTTCAAGAACCAGGTAAATCAGATCAAACCTATAGGTGTAACCCATAATTTTGGTGGATTTGAAAAGTAAACAAACCCCACAAGGAGTCATACCATGTGCACAACACCGACTAAAATTTACCTAGAGAGCAATGTTGGAGGAAGTTGGATATTGCCAATAAATGAAAGTCTAGGATTGAAGCGTGAACCACTAGGGTTGGCACAAGCTAACACATATGTCCTAGCATTAAGAGTGCTATGATCCCAACCTTAGAAATTGACACAGTATGTTGTTCCATTCACCTGCCTTCAATAACATAACACATTATGAGATGATAAACAAATGTAGGAAAAACAATAGAATGTGGGTAAGCCCAAACAAGGGAAAACCCCTAAATGCACAATATATGCTCTACTGATTTGAAAAGAAATGTAAATACCACCTCATGTAGAATGCTTCGAGTATTATCTGGCATCTTTTCAAATTCATCTATGCAACAAATGCTTCTATCACTCAAAATTAGTGCTCCACTTTCCAATACCTATTATATTCAAAAACAAATTAATAATCCACAATTTTAATGGAACAAAAAGTGACATATCACAGTGCCATTGCCAATCATTAAAATATTCAATGATGCATGTCAAATTCATTAAACGTACAGTTTCACCAGTTTCAGGATCCTTTGACACATAAGCAGTTAAACCAACTACAGAGCTTTGTCGATCACTTGTATAAATACCTCGAGGAACCAACTTGTGCACATACTGAAGTAGTTGGGACTTACTCGTACCTGGGTCCCCAACAAGAAGAATGTTGATGCCATCACGAAATTCCAAAATCATGATACAAAGGGAGGCTGGCAGTATACACAAAAGTGAATCTCCTTCATACAATTTGAATGGTGACAAGTTTATGATCGAGAAACATGTGGAATGGAGGAGGGCTTAGTAGATTATACCACAAATCCACTAGAGGATAGGTCAATCTTCATCAAGGAATGTGAGAATAAGACCCTAGGGGTTAATAGGGATGCATAAGGACGGGATACAAGGAATACACAATAAATTAGTGTCAATCTTTAGGCTAGACCAAAACATCACAAATCTGGCACAAGGTAAAAAGAAAGATGAAAAGGACAGGCCCAAAAGTCCTCATCTATCAAAAGTTAAAGTCCCATGTGGAGGAAAGGCTACACCAATAAATACCAAACAAACCAAATCCATGTACTCCAACTTCTCTGATCCATTAATTGCAGTTTAAAATTGTAAACGAAAATAGAATACAACCTACATAAGATAAACCAACTAAAATCTAAAAAATCATTTCAAACAATTATATATTATGAAAATGACATTCATAATATCTTCCCAACAACTTACATGAAAATGTCTAGAATTCTTACATTTTGAAATCATTTTAGAAGACTAGTTTCAATGGAGAAACACACTTTACTTCCAATCATATATGAGGCTTTCACAATAAGTTATTCTCAACATTGTCAACAATGAAGTTTGTTAACCCTTTATTAACCTAAATATCAAAAAAACAAATATTTGTCTTCCTAGTATGTAACAATATTCTATCCTGCTCCAATTCAATGGATATTGAATTGCTATAAAATAATATATTTATGCTCACACAATTTGTTCACTCTAAAAGACTCATGCAATAAGGTAAATAAATAGCAATCAAGTCCAAAGGCAGAGCATAGAAATAATGGCATGTAAACACACACTCTTACAATCTTATATCAATCCTTGTAGGTGTGGCAGAAACAACATTTCTAATGGCACTAGAAGCAACATTAAATAAAATGAGCCAGTGAATAGATGCATTAAAACATGCCCTTATATCACTCCTTGTAGGCATGACAGAAACAACATTTCTAATCACACCACAAGCAACATTAAATGAAATGAACCAATGAGTAGATGCATTAAAACATGTCCTTATATCTCAGGTCACATGCCTTTAAAGCAAAAAGGTCTGAACACTATGTAAAGTAAGTTTAAATGGTCTGAAGACTATGTAATATAAGTTTAAATGGTCTGAAGACTATGTAAAGTAAACATAAATTTTGCAACTGATTCATAAAACATGATCATATAGATCGATGATTTTCTCAAATAATTCTTCAGCTACCGAATGAAACTCATTTTTTTCTTCTTCAAACGTTCACATCCATCAATTGTATCTTCATAGGCAATGAGGATGTTACTTGTGACATTAATGAAAAGTATACTGGCATCTTCAAGACCAAGTGGCGCTCCATGGATCATAACAAGTGATTGAATTCGTCCAGTGCCGGCAATAGCACCGTCATATGGATCTAGTATGTTAAATTTATCACCTACTTGTAATAATTCATTCTCTGATGGAGTTAATGGGCACTGTAAAAAAAAAGAAAAGTATACATAAATATACAAAAAAACGAATTGAATTCCAAAAACATTCATAATTATTGATATAAAAAATTAAATGCACTCACCGAGTCAATATTTGAAATAAGACCAGTGAGAGTTGTACACACTGATCGAGAATGATGAGGCACATCAATGTTGGGAGATCCTTTAATTTTATCATGCATGTGATAACGTCATGCACAAATCAAATATAACATTATAAGGACACAATAATGTAGTAGAAAAATAGTAAATATAACATTAAAACACTAAAAATAAGACCTAAACCAATTAAATCAGATTATGAAATCAAGTGAAGAAATGTTTGCAGGGAAAGGATAATTGGCTTACATCATCTAAATCACTACAACATCCCTTATTTTTCCATCAAGAAACGACAGGTTCAATGGAGGTGTCTATGGCCGAAACTGTCTTTGTTCACCCATTTATGCATTCCATTACATGTATATAATTCTCACTATCGTTTTCAAAAGACGTATATGTGGTTAGGATTTTCTCAACTTCATTAGATGGCAATGATCTTTCTATTGGATTTTTTGATATATGCTTATGTTTATAATTGTCTATATTTGCCATTATATAGTGGTCAATCATTTCACTCACATCAATTTCTGATCTATTAGCTCCTTGAACCTACAAATCATTATCAACACATAATTAGTTGGATATATATACAAATCAAAATGCAATATAACACAAAGTACTTACAAATATACTTACAAAAATTCCATACATAATGTATTCAACAAAAAATCCATATACTTACAAACATGTTTTGATTGGCTCGCCACCCACCACAACCCAAAATAAATTGATCCCTCACATTATCTCTTGTTATCTTCCCTTTTGTACTCTTTTTCACATACTAGTAAACACCCATATTTTCCTTCAAATCCTCTCATTGTTTGGGAGTCAAGCTATTGTCCCTTTCTTTTCCATCCAAGATTTATTTTCTGCATTTATGCCTAAAATTATTAATGAATTTTCTCATTTTGTTTTTGGAATATTTGGTGGAAATCCTTCCAAATTTCTCAAAGGCATTTTCCATTTGTCGAATCACTAGATCCACATTTCTTTCATATTCATATGCAAAATTGACTTTGGTGACTGAGACCTTACTCGTGTGCCCAACTCTAAGGCCCACCTTGCAACATTTGGTCCAATAGGTTTACCATATTTTATCTCAACCAAATAAGCCTTCTTCCCTTCTGATTTTATTTTTTTGGCTTCTCTTTCTGTGGACCTATACATGCCTTGGCTGATTCTGCGTATTTTTATGAAAGTTGATATATTTTCAGTCAAATCAAGACTGTGTGATGTCGAATGAGAACTCATGTTTGTGGAAACATATATTATTTCTTTGGAACTTGAAGGCATAATTGGTTCCTTATTGATCACATTAGGTGTGGCACTAGCTATCTCACCAATTTTCTAAGATGTGCCTTCAAATCTTTGTTTTAATTTAAAACAAAAGTCTCTTAAACCTTATTCTGATCTAGAATATACCAAGTCTTCAACAATATCAGCTTGGACATGATCATCATTGTGTGATATATTAGGAAGTTTATCATTAGTATTGTTAACATCTTCTCCATGTACTAATCCACCAAGGTGTAGGCTTTTGCGAGATAGCGACAATGTGCCTTTGATTGCCTTTTGTTTTTGCTTATTTTGTGTAGAATTGACCTTTTCCCAATAAAATAAAAAACTTATTAAATTAGAATCGAAATCATAGACAACCTACATCAACAAATAGATTATATACAACTATCATAAAATATGCATAGAAGTGAAAAAGTACGAGAAACAACTACTTAATGATTTTCCAAACCATGAGCTGACAACGATGTGCCTTTGATTTGCTTTTGGTTCTGCTCTCTTTCTCTAGAAGCCAAGTTTTCCCTATAAAACAAAAAACTTATCAAATGAGAATCAAAATTATATATAGGCTATGTCATGAAATAGATTATAACCAACTTTCATGAAATATGCATAGAAGTGAAAAGGTATAAGGAATAACTACTTACTTATTTCCCAAACCAAGAGCTGACAAATATTCTTCATTTCTTGTGATTCGTTCTTGAGTGGATCATTTTTACTAACAAGAATGCCACCATTTTCAATAAACTGCATTCTTTTTTCTACATTATGAATAATGTAATTACTTGTTATTGCTGATGGTGCTTCACGATTTTCTTCTTGACCATTGAAACATTAATTTTGTTGACGATACAGATGCTCCATTTTAAGGTAAGAATGATGTCCATAATAAATACACTTATGAAAACTACTTGAGTGCCTCACAAAAGGATTAAAGATTCAAGTCGTACATCCATGGTATCCATGAATATTGAGACTATTCAATGTGCCATATGCAGGAAGATTGTGTATAGCTCTTAAAGTGAACTAGATTGAATCATTATCCCTTAAAATTTGAATTGCTTCAATTCATTTCCACAATTCTTCTAGCTCATCAAATAATGGCTCTAAATAAATATCAATTGTACATGAAGTCACACTTTTCTTTCCTGGTATAATCATTGACAACATCAATAAAAATGATTTGGTTGCTAACCATGGATACAAGTTATAATTTATCAAAAACAATGGCCAATTTAACCATTTAATACTTTGATCTGAGAATGGGTTCACCCCATCTAGAGCTAAACCCAACCTTATATTAAGAGGATCTTGGGAAAAATCAGGCCATTTGTTGTCAAATTCCATCCACATCTTAGAATCAACCATAGACCGTTGTTTTCCATTGGTGCTCTTATTTTGGGCATGTCATTGCATAAGATCAACAATGTCTCAACATTTATACATTCAAAGTAACCATGGGATTACTGGAAAGTGGCGAAGAATCTTTCTAGGCGTTGAATTTGATTTAAACCTTGGTCTATACTGCAGTTCTTTAAATTTTAGACATTCAACCTCACTTGCATGATTTTTGTGAAATAATACACAACCATTCACACATGTGTGAATTTTCTCATACCCTAAGCCTAGCTTAGTTATTTGCGCTTTACATGCAGTCTGTTTTTTAGGCAATGTGGAGTTAGGTGGTAAGAACCGATGTAACAATGACAATAACTCATCAACACTCTCATTTTTCCAACCATGCACTATTTGCAAATTAAGAATTAGAAGGATTGTTGTGAAATGACTTAACTTGCAAGTACCATACATGGGTTTTGAAGCATCCTCCATCAATTTGTGCCAATCATCCTTGAAACCCTCATTCATCATTTTATGAACTTCAATCCCTTCATCTAATATTGTTGCATGTTCATTTGCATTTGTTGCCTCTTCATCTATGTTTGGTGCCTCTACGTCTCTCATGCTTTGCAATGGTATACTATTTGGATAACTATTTTGAGGGAAAGGGATTATACCACCATGACCGAATCTCAACATATGTTCAAAAATCACTTGTCTTCTTCTCATATTCACACTGAGACAATCATTACAAGAACATGCATATTTCTCCAAGCTCTTCTCATCGATTATTCTCTCATCATGTGCATGGTACTCATTTGTTGAAAAAATTGTTCGTTGACTCATCTTCAATTTTCTGCTTTCAATTATGACACCGGTATGTTAATCCTACTTTCAACTCTTTTCATCTATCTCATCTTGAATTTAAATTCAATATCAAAACCAATTCCTAGAGAGAAAAAGGGAATTTTAAGACTACATTAATTGCATCTCTTTTGCATGCTTTCTAATCCCATTTTCCATACTTAATTGATGTTGCACTAACATATTTATGTCCTTCGCTGCTCTACTTGGGGGCATGGAATTGTTAACATGTTTCATTTTCATTTCAATTCTTGTTTACTTTGTGTTTTCCACAATTGCACCAAAAACTAGGATTCGAGAAATCTTGTTACCTTGCATAGTTGATTTGGGTAGCCACTTCTTTAGAATGTATCTAAAAATGAGAAGATGTGATTTGTGTATAATTGTGAGCACCAATCATGCAAGAAAAAATTTCAATCTTAGTGACTTCATCTCCACATTCACTACTGATTAGATGTGCATTTATGGGGATAGACTAACTCTGTAGGTATTATCTCCCACCTTCTCCAATACCTCAAAAGGTCCATACTATAGAGCCTTGAAATTCTTACTAGAACCATGTAGTATTTCCTTGTTTAGTTCTAACCAAACTCTGTCTCCCTCTTTGAATGACTTCCTGATTATGTGTTGATAATGTCAGGCCTTATCATTTTCTGGTGAATTATTTAATATCTCATGTACTTGCAAATGGATATGTCTAATCTTTTCAACAAGTTTCTCTGCTTTCAATGCTTCTCATATTATGTCTTCCCTCACTCCTGCTTGATTTCCATAAACAACATCCAAGGGAGAAGGAAGAAAATATCCAAAGAAAGTTTCAAAAGGGAACTTAGTGGTAGAAGGATGGACTACTATGTTATGAGAGTGTTGAATGTAGATCAAATTTTCATCTCGAGTATTTGAGTGCTTTTGATTGTAACTCCTCAAAATTTGTGCCAATGTCTCATTGACTACTTCTGTTTTTCTATCTATCAGTGGATGGAATGTTTTATATCTCTTCAACTTTGTGTCCATCTTCTCCCAAAGTGTAGTAAAAAAGGCATTGATAAATCTAGTATCCATGTCTAAGATGATGCTCCTTGGTATCCCAAAGTGCACCTAGACCTGTTCAAAGAAGATGTTTGCTACTTCTTGTCCCCTGATGGTATTTTTACAAGGCATAATATTGCAAATATTGTTGAACCTATCAGCTACCACGAAAAAAATAGTCATGTTCCTTATTGGTTGCTGAAAAACCACCCTCAAAATCCATGGAAATTATTTCCCAAGGTTGAATGCATATAGGTAAGGGATGATATAGACCTTGCTTTCTATTATTGGTCTTGATGGTACAACAACATATGCATCCTTGAATATATCAAGCTACATCTTCTTGCATTATGGGCCAATAGACATACCTTTGTGACTTATAAATTGTCTTCCCAACAACAAAATTTATAGCAACATTGGAGGTGCGAGACTCTCTAATAAGTTGCAATCTTTCACCTTCAAGGACATAGAGATTGTCTAGCTTGTGGAGTAACCCATTCTGGAGATTATAGTTAGCCTTTCTATCACCTAATTCTACATGAATTTGGCTCTGTAGTTGTTGAAACACCTCTTTTAAGTCCTCATATTCTATGTATTCCTCTTTGTATGCATCATGGGTAAAATCCTCCATGTTCATAAGAGTTCCCAAAGTTGTAATATTGGATGTGGGTGGCCTTGAAAACATATCTTCCAACTTATTAGTGTTTTCCTTCTTATACTTGGTGACTAGATGAAATTGTTGCAAAAACCCCATCCACTTGTAATGTTTGGTTTGCTAAATCTTACTCTAGGCCTGCAAATACTATAGTGGTTAGTTCTCTATGTGAATAATGGTTTCCTTACCCATGAGATAGTGTTTCCACTTCTTAACAACTTGAACCAAGGCATATAGCTCTTTATCATAGGTAGGGTAGTTTAAGACTACCCCATGAAACTTTTCAGAATGATAGAATACTAGCCTACCTCCTTGCATCGAAATTGCTCCCATAGCATACCCACTTGCATCTTTCTCCACTTCGAAAGGATTTTGCAAGTTAGGCAATGGAAGAACTAGTGCTTGATTAATATTTCATTTTATCTCATTGAAATATTTCTACTAATTCTTTCCCCACTGAAAATTCTTATTGCTTGTTGTTATGGTGTGGAGTGGTGAAGCTACTATTGAAAATGATCTATGAAATTTCATAGGTACTGTAATGGCCAACAAATCTCCTAGCTTCAGTGATATTAGTAGGAACTAGCCACTTTGTGATGGAATCCATATTTGGTGGATATATATTGAGATCCCCTCCACTGATCACATACCCCAAATACACCAATGAATACTAAGCAAACTTACATTTCTTAAGGTTATCCACTAGTTGGTGCTTCTTTAGATTCTCTAACACTTGCATGAGATGTGATATGTTCTCCTCCTAGGTAGAGCTATAAACCAATATATAATCCAAATACACTATAAAAAATGAATCTAAATATGGGCATAATACACCATTAATCAATCTCATAAATGTAGTTGGTGCATTACATGAGCCAAATGGCATGACCATCCATTCATATGAACCTTTCCTTGTCTTGAAAGCGGTCTTCTAGGTGTATTATTATTTGACACGTACCTAGTGGTATCCATGAACAAGTTTGATGGTTCTGAACTAGTAGGTTGGGTTACCCAAATGGAACATTATTTCTCTCTCCATGGAATCACTCATGACCTAATGAAAATCAATATGAGATGTGTCTCATATTTGGACTTAGAACATTGCCAATGGTGGCAATGGTATAAGAAATCTTATGGAGGATATATTGCTTGGAGTTAGGTTGTGAAGTTCCTTTATGCTTGTTTTGAATGCAACACTCGCTATTTGGGATGATTGACAAAATTATTCCAAACATGCATATTTATAGAATGTTTCATCAATGGTCTCAAGGAGGAAAGCCAAACACATGTCATGATGCAAATCCCAACTACTTTGTCAGGGGCCTATGAGAGAGATAAGGAACTTGAAAAGGAGATAAATGCACAAACCAAAATACCATCATTCACTCCTTTCCCTCATCCTCCCTTGACAACCAATCCTAACCTCTCAACCAATCATCCCTTTTGAACCCAAAAGTTGTCCTCGAAAGAGACAACAAAACCCCAATTCCCTAAACTCTATTATAATTGTGATGAGAGGGATTTCAAAGGACACAAATGCAATAAAAAAACACATTTCAAATGGATGTATCCCCCTTAGACCACTCAGAGTATATCCCCATTGAAGACACTACTTACTTAGAATGTGAAGAAGTAACCCCTCATCCTCAAGAAGACATAACCTTACAAGCTCCATGTGAGGAACCATAAATTTATTTCCATGCTTTATCTGGCTTTTTTGCATCCTAGAATATGAATTTGATTAGTTACATCATGAACCACAAGGTGATATTTTTTATTGATAGTGGTAGCACCCACAATTTTATCCACTGAAGAGTGGCCAAAGAAACCCATTATTATGTCCATGCCATACCAAATTTTCAAATAATGATAAGAAATGGTTGTATGATGAAATGTTGAGAAAAATGTAAAATGTGAAACTTCAAATAGGGGAGTATCATCTCAAATCTCACATGTTTACTGTTGAAATGAGTGGTTTTGATGTAGCTCGCAGTGCATAATGGTTATGCACTTTGAGATCTATCACCATGGATTTCAATGACTTGTATATGAGCTCCACTAATGAAGGACAAAAAACCCACCCTCAAAGGGCTTACATATAGTTCAGATAAAATAATTATCTCTCATTGTATGAAGAAGTTATTGAAGAGGGGACACTCAGACATTATAGCCTAGTTCCATGCCATAGAAGTAGTGGATACCCCTCCATAGGATATTCACCTTGATTTTCATTTGGTCATGACTAAACATCAATAGGTATTTGAAACACCCCACAAATTACCACCTTCATGTGGTGAACATGACCATGGGATTCCCTTGGTTCTAGGAATCCAATCACCTAATGTGTTTCCTTATAGGCATCCTTTTGCACCGAAGAATGAAATAGAAAAATATCATATAGAAACTATTAGAGGCTAGAGTCATACATCCAATTACTGGCATTTATTCCTCTCATGTTGTCATGGTATTAAAGAAATAATGAAATTGGAACATGTGTCCTGATTTTTGGGCTCTCAATAAGTTGACCGTCAAGGACAAATTTCCCATTCCTATTATTGATGATCTCTTGAATGAGATTCATGGAGCCAAGTTCTTCCATAAACTAGACATATGTTCAAGATACCACCAAATATATATGAATGATATGAACATCCCAAGACAACTTTCCACACACATGAAGGTCATTATGAGTTTTTAGTGATGCCCTTTGGACTTTGCAATGTTGCATCCACCTTTCAAAGCCTCGTGAATAAGATTTTTTGACCCTTCCTATGTAATGTTTTGCTAGTTTTATTTGATGATATATTAATCTATAGAAAAAACATGGGATTCTTATGTCAAGCATGTTGGTAAATCCTAGCAACTCTTGCGGGACCCCTAGTTGTTCATCAAGAATTACAAATTTTCTTTTAGCGCTCTAGAAGTTGAATACTTGGGTTACATTATCATTTAAGATGGGGTGTAAGTAGATCCCAATAAAGTTGAAACTATGTAAGATTGGCCCTGACCTAAGACCTTGAAGAACTTGTGTGGGTTCTTAGGATTTACAAGTTACTATAAGAAGTTTGTGAAAAACTATGGAAAAAATGTTGCTCCCTTAACAACTCTACTAAAAAGGAATTCCTTTGTACGGAATGAGGTTGTTGAGAAATCCTTCTCAGCCTTAAAGGATTCCATGTGCTCTACTATAGTTCTAGAAATGCTATGTTTCTCTAAGACATTTGTATTGGAATATGATGCCTTGAGTAGAGGGTTCAATGTAGTCTTGATGCAAGAAGTGTGCCCCTTAGTACTCACTGGTAAGTAGTTGTGTGATTGAAATTTATGCAAATCTACATATGGTAAAGACTCGATGATTTCCATCCTTCATGCAATTGAGACTTTCTGCCCATATCTCATTGAGAGGCATTTATGTATAAATACCAACCATCATTGTCTAAAGTATTTTCTAGAACAAAGATGATCATCACTAGAGAAACATAAGTAGGTCACTAAAATTCTTGGGTATGAATACGAGATAATATATAAGAAAGGTAAAAAAAATGTCGTGGTTGATGCTTTATCAAGGCAATATGAGGAGGAATTAGGATCCCTCTTTACCTTATCCTTACCTATTCCCAAATGGTTAGAGGAATATTGTCAAGAATGATTAACAAATGACATTGTGGTTCAACTCATCCAAAGGATTCAAGAAGATCCCAACCCTCATAAAGGTTATACATGGAAGAAAGATACCTTGAAGTATAAAGGGAAAATCTCTATGGTAATTTTTTTCGTTAAAACAATGGGTCTTAGAGGAGTTTCATTTATCACCTACAATGGGTCACTATGGCTTTCATAGAACTTATGAACGAGCTAAGCACTCCTTTTGGGAAGGCATGAAAAAAAACATCTAGGATTTAATAGAGGGTTGTGGTAAATGTCAAAGAAACAAGGCTGAGATGGTGAAGACACTTGGGCATTAAAATCACTACCGATCCCAACAAATGTCTAGATTGACATCTCTATGGATTTCATAGTGTGTCTTCCAAAATATGGTAACAAATTAGTCATAAGGGTGATAGTTAACTGTCTTTCCAAATATGTTCATTTTTGTTCTTTATCACACCCATTTATACCTTCCTTAGTTTCCTAAGTCTCCATGGATCAAATTTTTAAGTTACATGGCATGTCTACTTCCATTGTATCGGATCAGGGTCCCACATTGACCAAAACAATTTGATAGGAGTTGTTCAAACTTCAGGATACTCGGTTGAAAATGTGCATTGCATATCATCCCCAAATTGATGGCTAAATAGAAGTGGTCAATGAGTGATTAGAAACCTATTTGAAATGCTTCACTTTATAAAAGAAACACCAATGGTCATTGTTATAGTACAAGTTATGGGTTGGGAAAAGGCCGACCCAACCACAAAATCAAGTGCTACGACTTGGGAATCCTACACCCAATGTCACCTCGATGTAGGTCCCACACTTCAAGGGTGACTAGGTCACTCTTGGGAGGATATCTTGGTGACTCTATGGGGAATGAGATGGGGATGGATAGAGATGGAAGTGGAGCCCCTAGAATTCAAATCTAAATGGAGTGAAATGTGGAAATATATGCCTTGTAAACCCAACAAGTATTGCCCCAAATATGTAATACTTCTCCGCATGATTGTACCTGCCCGAGACACAAGAAAATCCAACTTGCAATGATATATGTTAGTATGGATCAGCAAGTTAAGATTTTTGTCCCTAATTTGCTGCACTATATGACAGTTTGTATCAGCAAATAAAGCATCCAAATCAGCATACAAAGATCTAAACTAGTTAAGAAAATCAACATTAAGATTAACAATAAATATGGGCTGAAAAATGGCACTTAAGAGGGAAGAGAAGATGATTGTTGTAAACATGTATTTTTTGCAGAAAATTGCAACCTTATGGCTGTAGATTTCATTCACTTATATCAGCAAGTTACACCATCAAAAGATGCCAACAATTAGCCCAAAAGATGCACTCTATTTAGTAGAGTTAGTGAGAAAAATTAAGGAGCTAGTCTAGGGTTAGTTTAAGAGTTATGGTTAGTAGTTTATCTAGGTTAGATAAGCCCTAATGGCTGTATGTTAAAGTGTGTAAAAACAATTTAAGTAGTGGGAGAGAGGGACGCCCTAGTAACAACAATTTAAGACAAAAAAATCACATTTCCCAAGGCAATGATTTTATATCTCCAATGCAAAAAATAGATGACTTGTGCCTTTACTATTGAGTTAATGGAGTCAAATGAATGAACTAGATATGCTACATCCCTTGGGGTGTAAATCCTCTTACTTCCCAATGCAAGTATCTCTAGTTAGGGTTGGAGAATGAGGGGTGTAAATCCTCTTACTTCCTCAAACAAACCCTTGGAACATCAATGAACTTTAAGCAATTATTGATGGAGACTAGAGTGGGGGTGTAAATACTCTTACTTCCCACTTAACTCCTAGCACACCAATCCTTGAATTGAAAAAATGATAGCATAAGAGTAAAATACCATACCAAAATCAAGAAAGATGCTAAGATAATCCACCATAAATGCTAGAAAGCATTCATCCAAGGCTAGTGCCTCACTCCTCCATCAACCATTCACGAGAGCTAGCCATAAACAAGTGCATAAGAGACAAATATAGCCAATTGTAGGGAAAATTTCATATCAAGTACTCTCACAAGAGGGAGAGTTATTGTGAAAATGAGATCTTACGATCTCTTGTTTATACAAAATGTCACCAAGGTGACTTGTCCACATATTGAGGGGTAAAACACAAGACTAGGGGTCAAAAACCCTAATCTTGACCCCTTTAACAAAGTAATATTAAACAATTCATTTAAAATTTCACTTCTGCACAAGTAAAACCCTAATTTACATGGATGTCTCCCCTTTAGGGGACGTTTTTCCACTTATAAGAAGTCGTTGGTGTTGGAGAAGCATGGGTAGGCCTCCAAAGGCCACATGTCAAGCATATAGGAAATATCCTCATGGTGAATACCTCCTTCTCCTAAAAAATTACATATGTCAATGAGTGGATACATCACCACCAAAAACCTAGCCCCCAAAAGTTACATCATTCCCTAGGAGGTGACGTTTTGCCTCTCCTAGGAAATTTTTTTGGAATGTGAAGAATGGGATAGATCCATCAAGTTGTCCTCTAGGCCATCAATATTTCATCATTGTGATATGACATGTGGACCCTTGGCATCCAACCTATGGGCTTATAGCCCCATGGAAGCCCAAGCTAGGATGTTCTCCCAAAACTATCCACCAACTAGGTCCTACAAAGACAAACGAGCACACCCTCCAAGGATCTCAAGTCATAACTTCATGATAAGTGAATCCAATCAATAAATGAGCCACCTAAGCATGTGCATCAAAGATCACTATATCAAACAATTAATTTCTCAAAGACACTATGTGACTTGTCAATCTTAAATATGGTAGGGTTGACGAGGTGTCCTATTGGGTAGATCTTGCCTTGGTCAAGGGGACTTTCCAATAGATCCCTCTCTAGGCCATGTAAAGTGGGTGAAGTGGTTGGGGTCAAGACTCAATGGGAATAGGGATCATGACATACAAGGGGTCGTAGTGTCTCATTCATGGGTTCCCTTGTAGAGGGTGTGTGGTACCTTCGTACACAATGCACTTTTTCCAAGCCCATTATTTGCCATTATTTTATTCTTTCATAGTTTTAAGAAAAGGTTGAAGGTCACTGCCCTGACGTGGTGTCCAAAGAATGGCAATGTCACCCACAAACACCCAGTGGAAATGAGAAAGTTGGCTCATGATGAGACCCCCTTTCTCTCAACCATGCAACTGAGAGCCATTACTCTAGTTTGGTTACCAGATGATGGCAATGTCATACCATTAGATATTCATGGACATGATAGGTCTACTTGTGATAAGACCTCCTATCCTTGAACTAAACCTTTAAGCACTCTTTATTATATTGTGGATCCCCTTTACTCAAATATAAGTGTTTCACTGCTTTCTTGGGTGATCCCAAGGATCACCCAAGAAAGCAGTGAAACACTTATATCAATCCCAACATCAATCCCTCTAGGCCTTCAACAAGGATTTTATCTTTTACCCAACATCAATCCCTCTAGGCCTTCAACCCCTTCTTCCCATAGAATGAGGGACAACCCCTTCTTGGGTCAATACACCCTAAAATCCCAAGAGATAAGAAAATGAAGGGGAACAATGATGGAAAGTGGTAAGTATGGTCGGGAATGGTATGATGGCTCTTTAAGGGAGTTCCTAGTAACAAACCCATCCCAAAGGAAGACCACTTACTAGGGCACAATATCAGCCACCAAGGTGAAGCAGAGAAAAATGCATAATATCCAAGCATATATCATGAAATCTAAAGCAATCTAAGATATAACATACTCAATTGGATTAAATGTTGAAATGATGCTCACCATAATACTAACTTGTACCTCAAGAGCAAGGTCCACTGCCTTCCAGAATCTAGATGACGTGGTGGATGCCATCTAGAAATCTGTGACCATTTGTGGTGGTGAGAAGGGTTTCCAAATATGCAAAAGGGTATTGTTGGCCATTTAGTGTTCTCGGAACTCCATATCTGCAAGATGAGGGCCTTGAGACATAATATCCTTAGTTATCCAAAAAATGGGGATAACATATGGCTCCTACTTGGGGACATGTTCTCGTCATAGAGTGTATGAGAACCACAACATTTCATGGTAGACCTATGTCTGCAAGGAGACATCAAATTGTCGAGTGTAGTATGGCCTACTCATCCTTGTTCTCATATGATCATAATCAAAACCAACTAAGCTAGAAAAAGAAAATTTGGACATTTTTTCAAAAATTTCTAAGCTAAGCATGAAATCAATATGCAAATAGAGAAAAATGAAAATAAAATGCATCTAAACGAATATGAGAAATAAAGATGAAAATACAAGGAATCAAAATGACTTACCTACTTACTTGGGGCCCTGGGGCCCTGAAGATCACGTGCTATATTATGTCAGGTGAAGTCATACAACCAGTGCATCCATTTGATCATCTCATCAAAGTGTCTCCCCCTTTGCTTAATCATATAATACATCAAAGATAATTTAAGCACATAATAATCATGAGTATAAGAACACATATAATTGATCATGAAATAAAACTCATGAAGATGGTTGGGAGGGAGGAAATCCTGCTGGAAAAAGAAACCATCAACCCGATCATCCCACATGAAAGTGTAGCCACACAAATAATCAATCCATATCTGAAGGGGGATATTATATGTAGACGAATGCTCATCCTCATTCGTGCATACATAATCATTTCTTGTTGAGGATTGAGAGGAAATGAGAGATCAGAAGAATACTGCATGGTCTCTTGGAGAAGAGGGTAAGAGGTAAGGAACAGTCTCAGGTGTAGAAAAACACCACCTCTTCCCCTGTGAATATCCATGGAAATATCCAAGATGAAAATACTTATTCTTTGAAGGATGAACCTTTGACTGCTTTGAGGTGGTCACATATTGATATTCCTCAAAATATGAGCACAACAATTAGAATTCCTTATAAAACAAATCTGCATCCTCAAAAGGGAATGTACCAAAGAATGATTGAAGATCACTCTAAGCATGTTGTGACAAGTCATCCTCGAAGGGGTGGAAAAAATATGTAACCATATCATCACCAGGATGCTAAACATATTAATCATATATGTATGAGGATCACTCCTTTGATGATGAAACCCCCTCTACTTGAGAGCTACCCTCAATGTCATAAATGGGGTCTCTATCAAATTTGAGACAACTAGGATCCCATCTGCATCTACCAGTCTGTATGAAAGTGTCTATAGGCTCATAAACCTTATTGAAGGGTACTTTCATAAGACCATTAATATGACTGAAAATGACCATATTTTGTCTTTGTGTGCAAGAGGAGTAGAGGCATGGACGTCTTCAAATGGACCTTCAAATTCTTCATCATCGAGACAAATCTCTTCTTCAACATTGGGAGGTAAACAAGGTTGGACAACCTCGCCTTCATCAAGCAGGATCAAAGATAGTGGTGCCTCAATATGTTGCGCTTTATCATAATTCTTCTTTATTTTTATAGATAAGCCCCTCCATTGCCTCTTCATCACAAGAGGCTTGATTATGAGTGCATAGTTCTTTGCTTTCTTTTCTTCGAGGGGATCTGTCATATCCAGGGCTTCCTCCAATACTTCTTCACTTTCAAGGTCATGGAATAAATCATCATCAAGGTCTTAGAAAGGGTCACAACTCATTGTGTTCTCTTCTTGATGACTTTTTTCATATGTTTGTTCCTCGAATACTTCTTCATCATCAAGGGCAAGAAATAATTCTCTTATGTGATTCATCATCTCTTTAGTAGCTTTATTAGCAGCCTTCTCCTTTTCCATCTGGAAAAATGCCATCGTTGAGTCGCAACAATTTCTGGATGAGGGTTCATTCCATGGTGCCATAGTTCCATTGACTGAAAAGACACCTCAAAGGAGTCACCAAGTAATATTAAATCTAAACAAAGGAGGAAAGAGCGAAGAGGGAAAGGTGAGTTTGTGGAAGGTGGAGTCATCATATGAGTTTCAAATTGATCTCATCAAGGATGGTGGAAAGGGAACGTCCCTTGGGTGGAGTCTCCAGGTAAGATCAGGGAAAGGCTTTGGGATAACTTACAAAAGTGTTGTTAGGGTTCAGAAGAGGATTCAAAATCCTCCCCGAAAATGGTGCCAGAATGTTATAGCACAATTTGTAGGCTGGGAAAAGCCCGACCCAACCAAAAAAGCAAGTGCTACAACTTGGGAATCCTACACCCAATGTCACCTCGATGTAGGTCCTGCACTTCAAGGGTGACTAGGTCACTCTTGGGAGGTGATCCTGGTGATCCTGGGGGGAATGAGATGGGGATGGATAGAGATGGAAATGGATCCCCTATAGATCAAATAAAAATGGAGTGAAATGTGGAAATATATTCCTTGTAAACACAACACGTATTTCCCCAAAGATGTAATACTTCTCCGGATGATTATACCTACCCAAGACACCAGAAAATACAACTTGCAATGATATATGTTAGTATGGATCAACAAGTTAAGCTTGTTGTCCCTAATTTACAATAGTATATGAGATTTTATATCAGCAAATAAAGCATCCAAATCAGCATCCAAATATCTAAACTAGTTAAGCAAATCAACATTAATATTAGCAATAAATGTGGACTGAAGAATGACACTTAAGTGGGAAGAGAAGATGATTGTTGTAAACACGTATTTTCTGCAAAAAATTTCATCCTTATGGTTGTATCTTTCAGTCACTTATATCAGCAAGTTTCACCATCAATAGATGCCAACAATTATCCCAAAAGATGTGCCCTAGTTAGTAAAGTTAGTGAGAAAAATTTAGGAGCTAGTCTACGATTAGTTTAGGAGTTATGGTTAGTAGTTTATCTAGGTTAGATCAACCTTAATGGCTGTAGGTTAAAGTTTCTAACATAAATTTAAGTAGTGGGAGAGAGAGGACACCCTAGTTAGGGAATATTCCTCTCAATGTGGCAAACCAACTCCAAGCAAGAGATCTTTCAAAAGACAAAAAATCACGTTTCCCAAGGCAATGATTTTATATCTTGAATGCAAAAAATAGATGACTAGTGCCTTTACTATTGGGTTAATGGAGTCAAATAAATGAACTATATATGCTACTTCCTTGGGGGTGTCAATACTCTTACTTCCCAGGGAAAGTATCTCTAGTTAGGGTTTGAGAATGAGCGGTGTAAATCCTCTTACTTCTTCAAACAAACCCTTGCAACATCAATGAACTTTAAGCAATAAATGATGGATACTAGAGTGTAGGTGTAAATAATCTTAATTCCCACTTAGCTCCTATCACAACAATACTTGAATTGAAAAAATGATAGCATAAGAGTAAAAGACCATACCAAAATCAAGAAAGATGCTAATATAATCTACCATAAAAGCTAGAAAGCATTCATCCAAGGCTAGTGCCTCACTCCTCCATCAACCATTCACAAGAGCTAGCCATAAACAAGTGCACAAGAGACAAATATAGCCAAGTGTAGCAAAAATTTCAGATCAAGTCCTCTCACAAGAGGGAGATTTATTATGAAAATGAGATCTTATGGTCTCTTATTTATACAAAATGTCACCAAGGTGACATGTCCACATATTGAGGGGTAAACCTTCCCCCTTTAACAAAGTAATATTAAACAATTCATTTAAAATTTCACTTTTGCACAAGTAAAACCCTAATTTACATGGATGTCTCCCCTTTAGGGGACGTTTTTCCACTTAGAAGAAGTCGTTGGTGTTGGAGAAGCATGGGTAGGCCTCCAAAGGCCACATGTCAAGCATCTAGGTAATCTCCTCATGGTGAATACCTCCTTTTCCTCAAAAATTCCATGTGTTAATGAGTGGCTACATCACTACCAAAAACCTAGCCCCCAAAGGTGACGTCATGCCCTAGGAGGTGACGCTTTGCCTCTCTGAGGAAAATCATTTGGCAATTGAATCATGGGATAGCTCCATCCAATTGTCCTCTAGGCATTCAATATTTCATCTCATTTATCTAGCATGTGGACCCTTGGCATCCAACTTGTGGGATTATATCCCCATGGAAGCCCAAGCTAGGCTTGTTCTCCCAAAATTTTCCACCAACTAGGTCCTGCAAAGACAAATGAGCACACCCTCCAAGGATCTCAAGTCATAACATCATGATAAGTGAATCCAATCAATAAATGAGCCACCTAAGCATGTGCATCAAATATCACTATATCAAACAATTAATTTCTCAAAGACACTATGTGACTTGTCAAACTTGAATATGGGAGGGTTGACGAGGTGTCCTATTGGGTAGAACTTTCCCTAGGTCAAGGGGAGTTTCCAAGAGTTCCCTCTCCAATCCAAGTAAAGTGGGTGAAGTGTTTGGGGTCAAGACTTAATGGGCATAGGGCTCATGACATACAAGGGGTCGTAGTGTCTCATTCATGGGTGCCTTTGTAGAGGGTGTGTGGTACCTTCATCTGCAATGCACTTTTTCCAAGACCATTATTTTCCATTATTTTATTATTTCATATTTTTAATAAAAGGTTGAAGGTAATTTCCTTGACGTGGTGTCCAGATAATGGCAATGTCACCCACAAACACCTAGTGGAAATGAGAAAGTTGGCTCGTGATGAGACCCCCTTTCTCTCAACCATGCAACTGAGAGCCATTACCCTGGTTTGGTTACCATACGATGGAAATGTTATGCCATTAGATATTCATGGACATGATAGGTTTGCTTGTGATACGACCTCTTATCCTTGAACTAAACCTTTAAGCACTCTTTATTATATTGTGGGTCCCCTTTACTCAAAGATAAGCGTTTCACTATTTTCTTGGGTGATATTTGGGTGAAGCATCTAGAAGGTTCATACAAGGATTTTATATTTTACCCAACATCAATTCCTCTGGGCCTTCAACCCCTTCTTCCCATAGAATGAGGGACAACCCCTTCTTGGGTCAATACACCCTAAAATCCCAAGAGATAAGGAAATGAAGAGGAACAATGATGGAAAGTGGTAAGTATGGTTTGGAATGCTACGATGGCTCTTTAAGGGAGTTCCTAGTAACAAACCCATCCCAAAGGAAGATCACTTACTAGGGCAGAATGTCAACCACCAAGGTGAATCAGGGAAAAAAGCATAATGTCCAAGCATATATCATGAAATCTAAAGCAATCTAAGATACAACATACTCAATTGGATTAAATGTTGAAATGATGCTCACCATAATACTGACTTGTACCTCATGGAGCAAGGTCCACTGCCTTCCAGAATCTAGATGATGTGGTAGATACCATCTAGAAATCTGTGACCATCTGTGGAGGTGAGAGGGGTTTCCAACTATGAAAAAGGGTAATGTTGGCCATGTAGTCTTCTTGGCACTCCATATCTGCAACCTAAGGGACTTGAGACATAATCTCCTTAGTTATCCACAAAATGGGGATAACAGGCACAATTGCTACCCCTTGAAAAATGGTGTTACAATACCACTTATCATGGTGCTACTAAAATGATTGCATATGAAACTATCTATGGAAAAAAACCTCTATTAGTTTCTTCCTATTTACTAGACACCTCCAAAGTTCATGCAATAGATAAGACACTTCACACCAGAGAATCCATTCTCCACACACTTAAAAACAATTTGATTATGTTTCAAAATATAATAAAGGAAGACACTAACCAACATTTCTCTAAGCATTTTTTAAAGAAATGAATCAAGTGTTTCTTTGCCTTCAACTCTATAAATAAACCTCCCTCAAAAATAAAATCCACCAAAATATTGCACCAAAGTTCCATGGACCTTATTAGATCATCCAATACATTGGACAAGTTGCCTACAAATTGGATCTTCTATCCCACCCAAAGATTCATCTAGTCTTTCATGTGTCATGTCTGAAGAAGGTAGTGGGATTGAATTGTATGGTGCAAATTGACTTGCCAGAAATTGATGAAGAAAGTCCCATTTGGCTCTATCCCAAAGCAATATTCACCATAGGAGAGTGTCAATTTGCACCAGTGCACAGTTTGAGAAGTAGTGATCCGGTGGAAAGATATGTAGAGAAAAGATGCCACTTGGGAACCAACAACGATTTTGTAGCAATTTCCCCACCTTTATACTTGAGGATAATTTTTCTTTTGAAGGGGGAGGTCATGTTAGGGTCCTACGCTAACTTCCCTACTTTAGGTTACTTAAGAGTTAGTCAATTAGAGAATGAAACCATCTTCTTTGAATAAGGCCCATTGGGTAGTAGTGGATAGTTTATTTAATTTAAAAGGGCCCACTTTATTGAATAAGGTCGAATATGTAGTTGGTACTCATTAATGAGGGAACCACAAGTAGTTAAGGTTTTTCTATTGAGATTCTATTTAAAGAGCTAGTAGGGTATGAAATGTTTTGTTGAGTATTATTGTATTGGGAGCTTTTCTCAGTGAAAGTTCAACCCACCTTAAGAGGCAAGTCAACATTGATTTCCTTCTTCTGATAATCACTAATACAAGGGAATATTTTACATATTTCATCTGATTTGTCTCTTGTATCTAGTTTTTTTTTTAATTTATAATCATTGTACACCTAGTTTGTGTTTCAAGTCTAGGGGTTAAGGAATGCTACAATAATGAACTTCTAGAAGTACACTAGCTTGTTTGTGGGAATTTTTCTATTATAATGCATATATTTTGGATGAGTTTCATTTAGAAATATTCAAAATTCCTTAGACGATATTTGAATAAGAAACTCATCTAAAGATATACAAACACATACATTAAAAAAGCTTCAATATCATTAATACTTAAGAGGAAAAGGGTTGCATTCTTTATGTCGAGCTCCTAAAGTAAGAGAAGGGAGGTTGGTTTACTCTTAAATATCAACTCATTTTGTATGCCTCAGATAAATTTAGGAGGAATGAGTCGAAAAAGATCTAGTTTACATGATAAAATATTTACATGGCTCCCTATAATACTTTGTTATCACCTAAAAATCACTCACAGAACTATACATGTGATCACCGGATACATCATCAATACAACACATGATTACTACTTCATGGAATTAATTCAACACCTTAAAGGGAGGCCTAAAAACTATACAAAAGAGAAATTAATACACTTGTGTTGTTGGATAACCAGTGTTTTGCGTGAACTGCATGGATTTTCCTTTGACAGTCGTGCAATTCTGGAAGACACAACATCTCAACCAACTTCGATGCATTAGACGAAGACAATCCATTTGAGGTAGTCCTGGCCTAAGGTACAAATAGACCTTGACCTCCATTACCATTCATGACTAGTCCTTGGGTAGTTTCAAGTCCTCTCATGCATGTGGAACTACATTCGAAACTAAGTTCTTTCACAGTTGGGAATTAGTTTTAATGAAGTTATCAGAATTCCTATAAATTGAGGCCATGGAGTAACAATTCAAGAAGGAATATTTGAGAAAATTTATGCTATTGAGATGAACACCAAGACCTCTTGGCTTATGCATTCATCTTAGCAATCCATACCTCCATGCTTGATTTTGGGATCTTCCCTTGAAGAGACAAGACACTTCTTCATTTGAGAGAGAGAGAGTACTTGGAGAGAAAAAGAACCCTCCCAAGGAGAGTGTGAGAGCTCACTATCTTAATCATTCTCCTTATGTGTATATCTCAAGGCCCAGTCCTTTTTATTAGTAATATAAAGAGTATCATTGCTTCCATATCTTTTGTTTGTTAAATTTATGGTTTTAGGATGTTTCTTTCTTTGTTCTCATTTGCAATCTTACTCTTTTAATGGACCCACTATACTACAATATTTTGTTTATAATGTTGCAAACTACCTATAACAAAGGGGAGAATTTTCTCTCCCTTATGAGAAATATCCCAAACATACTTGAAAGGGCCATGCTCTTTAAACATTACACCATTTCTTTTACTATAAGGGATCTCATAAAATTTAGGCATTAGGGAAGTCCACTTTATCATACCACCAATCATTTATTTCTCCATCTCTTATGGATCTAGAAAAAAGAAGGTGTAATTAGGTTCGTTACATTATGAATGTTCCTAACTTGAAGAATTAAAGTTGCTTGAATTGTGTTAGAAAATATGGAATCTTATTTTAAATCCAAGGGGAAGGAAAAAATGTTCGAAATGAATAGTGAGATGATGCCAATACCAAAACCCTCTTATCAATCCCTACCTTTAGGTAACAAGAACTATTGTAAATGGTTTTTTGTTTTGCATTAGTCCCTCACACAAACCAAGAAATTTAACCCTAAGTTTTTAGTCTATATTTTATTTACACTTTTTCTAGCCCTATCAAATAAGAACACAATTTGTTTTAACCAATAGAAAACTTGAGGGTATTATTTGGCCTCATACCGAGGCAAGGGATGAAGAAGGGGTTTTAATCTTAGTAAACTAAACTTTTATATTTAGGAAACTATAGTGTACATGTTTTGACGTAAAATAATGCTATCTCAAAATATAGCATTAGTTAGCTAACATTTTTTGTTAGTATTCCATATCCTAAGATTTCCTTGAACCATTGAAGCATCCTCCCATAGCTTGATTGCTCTTCATTTTTCCACATATACTATAATGCAAAATTTGGTGGCTTTCTCCAGCCTTTCCTCTTGGCTTCCAACCAAGATGTGCCTCTATTTCCTCCAAGATCTGCCTCTATCTACTCCTGGCTTCCAAACAATGTTTCCAACATCCATTTCCTCTGATCCCTACAAATCAACATCCATCCATTTCTCTTAGACTTGTCACTAGTATGCATAACTTCACTAGTCTGCATAACTATGACAAGAATAGGTCAATTTTAATATACAACATTGTTTAAAAGTTTTCTCATTTTGGGATATATATTTTCATATTTTCTCATTTTGAGATATAGATTTTCAGTAAATTTTTTGACTTTGGAAAAAAAAATTACAAGGTGCTTAACTCATTTTCCCTTCTTCAAGACTTGCATGCACCTCATGATGTGGAAATAGAGGAAATGGATCTACATGGATATTTGACTCGATTGTATGTTTTCTACATGAATGTTGTCGCTTGACCGTCCAACTTCCCTACTCATCCTTTCGAAGCCCTACTCATCCTTCTCACATTTGAGTTAGCATGTGCTCAAGCACTCCATTCATGTTCCCTCCAGTCAGTGGTATCTTCCCTTAACGATTCATTTTAGATTCATCTGTTATAGGTGAATCCTCCTACAGACAAGCAGATTCCCTCTTGGTCTCTAGACTCCTAAGGCCAAGACAAAAAAGTGCTTAACGTGGACACTGACATCCTTTTAGATATAATTAAGCTAATGAATGAAGAGGAAAAATAAAAGTGTACCTTTTTAAATGGCGTTTGTCCTCACAAAATCCAAGTTGAGCTTCACTCCCAAGCTCCTCGATAGGCCCTGTAAAACAAACAAAGATACAAAGAAATTCCTATTCTACTGAGATTAGCTCAAGTACAGATCTATTTACTAGAGACAAGTTCATGTGAAACAAGAATAAACTTGAAAGAAACATGCCAAGAATGTATATATTAATGAGAACAAATGAAGAGTACTTACAATCCTCTGATGAAGGTGCAACAACTTCTTCCAGTTCTCTTTGTCCAACCCCTTTGCTCAAGTAATCTAGACTGATTATGCTTCAATGGTGCCTCACTTATGAGATCATAAGTTTGGTATAATTCTCAATCTCCATCTCCGTCAATACCACTTATAGGATCATAAGTTTGGTATCTCCAATTTCTATCATGTGTCTTTCACCATGAGAAGGCCTCCTTATATAGGCTTTGAGAGGCTCAACCACTTGAGAGATCCTTGGGATAAGTTGAGGATTCTTCTCCTTCAGTTGTGGATCTTCCCTAAGATCATGCCTTGAACTCATATTCGAATCCAACCAACTTCATAGATTGAGGGGATTCTTCCCCGTTTTAGCTCAACAAACCAAAAATTCACTCATAAAAGGTAGTGCTCCCCCAAAAGGGCACATAGAGAATTCCAACGCTCCCCCAAAGAAGCCCATGGAGCATCGACGCTCCCTAACAATGGGTAGGGGAGCACTGCCCTCCAAAATCCATTTTTGAATGGCTTTTCCAGTGGAAAAAGGCTTGTACTCCTTGTCAAGTGATTTCTCTTCTTCAAAACCAGTCTTTTAGGTGTCTTAAGTGTCCTTATGATGTTGTTAGAGGTACAACATAGGAAAGATGACAGTATGATGTTTGCGACACTTGCGATCAATATGCGACACTTATGGAAAAGATGTGACACTTATAAAACTTGTAATGACGACACTTGCGACACTATTGAAGTGAGTAATTTTGATGTGTAACAGATTCCCCCCCAAAGTGTGAAGTTAGAAGAGGATGATGACTGGAGTACTTTGTAGACTTTTTTGAGAAAGGGTATGGATGCAGAGAGGCTAGAAAAAGCTGCACACAACCATCAAACAAATATTATGACATGTTTCAAACTCAAGGCAGACATACTTATGCTTGAGTGATAAAGACTTTTTCAGGTATGGCCGCCTTAGAATACACTATGGATCCATAATTATATTGAAAAAAAGGTATAACCACCAAAGATACAATGTGGATCTATACTCCTATGACCTAAACTGATCATAGCCATGAATAATATAAAGTGGATCTACGAGACAACAAGACATAGCCACAACCAATACAAAGTGGATCTATGTTACAGTATATGTGTCATAGTTCAAAAGAACTCCTTCACAAACTGGGAAAAGTATATATAAGAGTGATAACTCAACCCAGGGTCTTCTTACCGATCCCGATGTAGTACGAATCTAACCATGTGAATAGATGTCCTGATGTCGAACATGGTAGAAACCACTTGATTACCGGTCAATGAGGTAAACCGTTAACAAGTGCGAGGGAGATCACCATTGATGTCAATGATTCCCAAGGTACTCTAGTACATTCCAACGAATGTGAATGAATGAGCTGAAGTTGAACATCTGTGGAATCACCTGATCAAGGGTCAATAATGTAAACCCACTATCAGACATGAGGAGGCCTGTCATTGAGGCATGCAGGTCCCAAGGTACTAATTGGTTTCTAAGTCTAACTCCTGGATAATGTATTGAAGTTGACAGGAATATACTCGTCGAAGGATGACCTTGATGTATCCCCCATCAACGACATGAAACAAACATAGAGATGTAATTGGTAGATCAAATGAACATGGAATGACACGGGTATTGAAATAGGATACTTGTGATGACTGACTTCTCGAGGCAGATACTTCCCTTGAACATTGAGCCACAACAATAGAAATGTGACATGGACCAAAACTTGATGATGCAGTGGATGCTGTGACTTTCGTCAGGTGACCCAAAGGAGTAAATGAAACTCAGAGGATTGGCTCAGTGCAGAGGTTCAGCAGATTTAAATGCGTGCAAAGACAAAGTGTCGTGTTCAAGGGCGACCGTAAGAGTTAATGGTAGTGTTCTCAAAAAATTCTTGGCTTGCTTCCTTCAATTCCCCCCCCCCATCCAGATAGATGAGTACCTCTTTTTAATTTAATGAGCTCGAGGAGGGTAACACATGCTCGATATGACTCACCTTCGGTAAGTCCCTCTTCCTTTGTTTAGCGAACTGGAAGAAGTAAGGGTTCGGTTCCATATGGGCCCTTCAATGTATGATTGTTTAATGAGTCCAAAGAAGGTAAAATCGGTGGTTTTTCATATTTAGAGAGTCTGAAAACAACTTAAAGATGACTCCAATGTTGTCCTTTCTCGTAATGTTAGTCTCACGAGGCCAAAAAAGAGATAAATTATCACTCGAAAGATGACTTTTCAAACCTTTTAACGAGTGGGAAAGGAAGGAAGATCACTCGACAATATTTTCACGTTTAGAGAGTCTGAAAAGAGTTTAAAGAAGACTCCAGGGGGTTCCTTTTTCGTATAACCTTTACGAGTCCAAAAAAGTGATAAAAGTCTACTCGATTACATTCTCATGTTTTTTTGAGCACGAGAAAGAACAAAGACTAAGCTCGGTACTCTACCCCCAGCTTGAAAGCTAGTGGCTTAACTCCATAATGATCATCAAAGGTTGGATACATGATCCCCCAAGCTTCAATTCATTCACCTACTTTGAGGTTGTCACCAATTTATGTACTAGATGGAGAAAAATGATACAAGTGGATGAAATGAAGGTTCAAATACGAGACCTAACGAAAGGCTTGAATCGACATCTACGAGATCTAGCGAAAGAATCGACCTAACAAGAGAGGTGACTGTTTAATTTTTTAACGAGCTTGAAACAGGAGAAAAACTATGCTCAAGGCTCCGGGTTCAATCCCCATATTTCTGTTTCATTTTTTAACGAGCTTGCTACATAAAATAAAAACTATGATCGTAAATTCTATTTCATTTTTTAACGAGCTTGCTACAGAGAGGAGAAACTATACTCATGAACTCTTCTTGATCAAGTCTTCCAAGAGGATAACGCTTTGGAAGGACACCATGTCAAGGGATAAAACTCGGTCATGGCTTCTAAGAGATCTTCACTGGACGGAAGAAGAATGCTCTGGAAGGAACACATGTCGAGGTCCGTGACAGGGGTAAGGAGATCAAGATCCAATAGCCCTACCGAAGAGATCACCATGTCAACTATGAGATCTAAGTCATCAGAAGTTGAAGTCATGGGAGACAATGCCACATAATTGACTTGTGGCAGAGGTGATACTGACTGCATATAAGACCCATTTAGGGAGGTCATTGGGTTGATGATCAAGTTAGGGCCAACAAAATAAAGTTGATCAATAGTCACCATTCTTCCATCGTGCGGGAAATATATCACATGAAAAAGAGTGGATACACTAGCTTTCATGGCATAGACATAATCTCGCGAAAGGAGTAAATCGAAATCCAAGGGGTCCTGGACTACCATAACATCAATAAAGATTGTTGTCCCTCCCAAAGTTACGAGAAACTGAGGAAGTATCCCTAAAGGGTGACTGGTTCTTCTGTTGAAAGCGAACAAAGTCTGTGTAGCTGAAAAAATCTTAGGATAACCCATATCTTTCCAAGCAATAGAGGACAAAATACTAACAGACGAACCTTCATCTATCAGCGTATGAGGAACGTTCCGACCAAAAATTTTTACTGTAATCTTGAAAGGCATGTGAGAGGGAAGACGAGGTCCACTTAGCACACCCCAATAAAAAAGAATGGCCTCATTACTTGGAAGGGTTTTTGTAGGAGAAGGAGGAATGCCCCCCGGCACGGTAGATCTCATTTCAACGAGAAAAACATGGGCATAATTGGGTTTACTCTCTAGTGGGAGAGTAGGATCGACTGATGGTGGAACTGGATCGACCACTTTGGCACTCTTTAGAGGAGGAGTGGGATTGACCGATGATGTAACTAGAGCAACCACTTTGGCCCTCATCAGAGGAGGAGTGGGATTGACCGATGATGTAATCGGAGGAACCACTTTGACACTCCTCAAGGGAGGAGTGGGATCAACTGATGGCGGAGTCAAATCAACAACTTTGACACTCTTCAGATAAAGGGTGGGACTGACCAATGATGGGACTGGATCAGTCACTTTATCACTTGTCAGAGGAGGAGTGGGATCGACCGATCGCAGAGCCAGGTCGACCACTTTGACACTCTTTAGATGAAGGGTGGGACTGACCAATGACGGGACTGGATCAGTCACTTGGGTTTCACTTTCCAAATGAAAAGTGGGGCTGATCGATGACAAAACTGGATCAACTACTTTGGTGAGTGGTTCAACCGAGGATGAAACTAGATTGACTACCTGATCAACCGGATTGATCGGGGATGGAACCAGATTGACCAGTCCATCAACTAACGATGGGTTGGGAGAAAGCTTACGATAACATTTTGGAAGTTGAAGTTTTTCCAAAATAGAAGAAGCCTCGTCCATACGAGGACAAAGGTGAGAATAATGGTCACCTTCGCATAACATGTGTTATCTCCTAAAATAACACTGCTAAGTTTTCAAATTTCAGGTGATAGGAATGAGTCAAAACAATTTGTTTCTAAATTTTTTAGAGTACATTATATGGTCTATTTTTTATGTCTAAAGTTGAAATAATCATCACTTCTAGTCTTGGCTTTCGAATTTTGAAATCACAAGTTTTGGTGGTTAAATGGGTCTATCAAATGACTTGTTAACCATCGAAATTCGACCTTTTCGGTGGATAAGAGGCGTCTAGCAAAAGGCCCTTAACCACCGAAAGCATTTCCACGTTCAATTTTAAAAACCCTCATGCTTTCGCATGAGCCAGATGTCAAGCAAGCCTGGGAATGATTGCTAACCACCGAAAATCATGTCAAGTGGCGCATTTCTTTGTCATCATTGCAAGATTGTTGGTGAATAGATGCCGAAACATCATCCAAGTGTCTGAACTGTCAGTTATCATAAATTCTTGGTATGGCACATAATTTCATAAGAGATCCGATCATAACAAATTGGAGACTATATATGGATCATCAGGAGAATGGCCATGAATTTTGTGATGTCATTACTGAGCTTGATTGGAATGTGGTTAATTTCCCCTTACATCATGCATTTAGTCTGAGAATTATTAATCAACTCAAACAACCTATAAATCTCTCATCCAAACACGCTATCAGAGCTCCAGATCCGTTCAAGGTGGCTAAGAATGGTCAAAACTCCAGTTTGACAAGCAAATTTATCATCCAGGTGTGCATTTCAATTAACAAATCATTTTAATCTTGGCTCTGTATGATTAATACTTGAATTACTCTCAACTCAAAACTCGTTTTCTAGTTGATTGAGTCACAGTTCTATTAATAAGTCAAATTCTTACTTGTATTCTGCCTAAACTGACTAGAGTTTACCTACAATCACTGAGTATCTAAGGTTTGATTCCTGTTTGAACTCCAAGTCTTACCAATAGCCATTGAGTTTATTCTCAATCATACAATGGTTAATTAGCTTGAATCAAATGTTAAACTCTGAGTTTGTCCTTCATCCTCAATTGCACTCCTGGTTACATATTTGGTCGTTGAGTTAACTCATAGGTTGAAACCTTGATTCAGTTTATTACCTATAATCACTCCTATTTGTTGAGTCACAGTCTCTTATTGAGTCACAGTCTATTTGTTGAGTCATAACCTGTGACCCTTGACCTATCTGTTCACTAATTGCACGCATATCTCCTAGATTTGAGGGACACATCAACAATCACTATTATGTCAAAATCTGGACCGACCTTAAGGGCTGAAATTGATGGAGTTTGGTACTTGGAGGGGCACCCAGATGTAGCAGAGTTTTTCAAACAAGCAGGGGTATTCACATACTGTGAAAAACTGACCAGTTTTCATCAACAAGTAGCTGAATCTTTTTCAATTGTATATGATGGAAGGTCTGCCAAGATAGGGAAAGAAGAGTTTATCATAGATGAAGCTTCTATAGCAGAGTTTACAGGTCTTCCATGGACATGAGACTGTTGGTTTAAATCTACAGTGCCATCCAACATTGAATTTAGATCATATCTATTGCTCATTCACAAAGATCTGATCTGGAAAAAGGATATCCCTATGTCCTTCTTGCAACCACAGTGGCAATCTTTGTATATATTGCTTGTGAAGGGCGATATAACATAGTGATGTTCTATCACTTTAAAATTCTTAACCATTTTACAGGCAGAGAACCAATAAATCTACCTTTCTATTTCCATAAGACTCTAACTAAAATGGCAAGACAAGTTAAAGTTAAACCAACTAAAGTTGCTAGCAGACTGTCTCACCAAGGGCTTATTACCCTTCTTGTTAAGGAAGCTTTGAAGAAGAAACATGTTGATTGGGGCTTCTTCCTCTTTTGGAATGAATTTCAAACTGAGGGACCACCAGAAGAAGAGGCTAAAAATACCAGTGGCAGGAAGACAATCACACCTAAAAGCAGTGAGAGAAAAAGGAGAGCCATATCACCTTTACCACAGCAAGAAGAACCCTCTTCATCCAAAAGAAAGAGATCAAAGAGGAAGCTGCATTTTGATCAGGTAGAAGATGCACCTACAGAGGGTAATCTACTAAACCTACCTTATTCTGATTCAGATCTAGAAGAAGAGCAACAAGAGGAGCCTGGTACACAGCAGCAACCTACAGAGGGTGAACCATATCCTGATCTCCCTACTCCTACCCCTCCAAAGATAGCACAATCATCTGCTGAACCTATTGTATCTAAAGCCAACAAGATAAATCAGTTATTGAAAGAGTTGTACAACTTGAAACATTCATAGAAACAAGTCAAGTTAAAAAATGCACAACTATTGGATAGAAACGTTGAGCTTTATGACAAGAGTCAAGAAGTCAAACAGAAACATGAGAAGACCTTTGAAATAAATAAGTTGCTCATGAAAGAAAATGCAACTTTATACAGGAAACTCAGGATTCTTAGACTAAAATTGAAGGAACAGACAGTCCCAGAAGCCAGGCCACTGGGGTTGGAAGCCCTTGCCCATATTGCCACCTCTTTTGAATAAGAAATGCAAGCTGAAACACATCAAGATGAGGTTACAAGTCCAACTAGAAAGAGAGGAGCCTCGTCTAAAAAGCCCTGAGGTCATTTTCATTCAGACAGGTAATCGAAATTCATCAATTTTGATTTTTTGGGGGAAAGTTTCTATTTTCGGTGGTTTAGGTGAGTCTGTGCGTGCTCATTAACCACCGAAAAGGAGCACTTTCGGTGGATAAGTGCTTAAATCTGGATATAGTTAACCACCGAAACCTGTGATTACTAGAATACTCAAAATTTTGCTCAGATTCGAGATTTTCGAGTTGGATTGGTATGAAATCTTCTTCAATAAGCTGATTATGAATTATCAAATCAAAATCTGAAGGCCATTCTTGGAGATGAAAGTCAAAAGGGAATTTTTTGACTAGATTTGGTCGTTTTCAAGGGAAAAATGATAGGGATCAAATGACACATCATCCAACTCGATTTCTATCTTCAGGATAACAAGCCAAAGAGCCTTGGAAGGCTGATCTCCACATCATCAACTGTTCAACACATTTTGAAGACTAGAATATAGGGATTTTCCTTATTCTAAGGACCTTTTCCTACTACTCTGTATATACAGTTTCTGTTTACTATTTTTAGATATAGATCCACAGTTTTAGGATCTGATCATTACATTGTAAAGATATAAATCTACTGAAAGAAGACAAAGGAAAGGGGGCAATCTAGGATACAGTTTTGGCTATGTACTTTGACACTATCTTGCTATATGAAACACAACTTTCTTTGGTCATTATATATCAGTCTGTCCACATTTTCCATTACTCTATATTTAATTCTATTCAGTTCAATTGTTTGGAATTGTCATCTTCTGATATAGCTCATGGATATGAATTAGATCTTCTTTATATTCTTGTATAACCCTACAAATCTGTACTTGGTTATCTTGAATGTTTTTCTTCATACCTTGATTATTTATTGTAACTGATATCTAGTTTCTCAAAGCACTGGTTTATTTAGAGGCATGACATGTTGCCTTTTTTCTAAGCCTTCTCAGTTATCCCATTGTTCCAAACACTTGATTATTAGTGATTTCTTAAGTTACCAAGCATCCTTAGCCTACAACCCTAAGGAGTTTCTTGGAGTGATAACAACATGCAAGGGAATTTGACATTTTTCTTCTTCTTACCAACCTTACTAGTTGACGGGGTATCGCCAGCATGACCGACAGGGGATGATGATGTGGAAGACCACATTTCTAAGACCTTGGGAATACCAGGGCAATCCCTCAGAAAGTGGTCACCCTTACAAAGACTGCAAGGGAGTTTGGGTTTCGAATTCTTCATTTGAATCTTGTTGACCTCATCAACACTCTTAGTACTATTAACAATAGCTAGTTGCTTGGATCCAACATTTGATGTAGTTGGAGGCTTGGTCCCTTTCTGGTTCTTCTTCTTCTCTTTCCGTTTCTTCTTCTTCTTCTTATCAATCTGGCTACTCGCTTGAGAGATTTCACTAGGTGAAGAAGGAGAAATAGAAGGAGACCTGATGGGCGAAGAAGGAGAAAGGTTGACATGAGGTTGATGTGTGGGTGGTTTGCTTACATCTAAAGCACCTACATTCGAGATCACCAGAGTGGAAAAAAACCATACTGGTAACCCAATTTTGAGACTTGGAAGGCTCAAAGTAGCAATGTAAGGAGGACCAACATTTTCGTAAGAAGGAAAAACAAAGGGTTCCCCTGGCAAATGGGTTCCTTCATTGGTCATTCCGTGAATTGACGCCATAAAAATAAAAATCCAACCTAGATTATGCTAGGGAGAACAAACAACACACGCTACAAATCTAGTAAGCAAGAAAGAAAACAAAACCTTCTCACAATGAGCACATTAGTTGGTGATGAAATCCAACGTCGTGGGAACAAAGTAAGAAGGGGTTGAGATAGAGCGGGTGGAAAATTTACATTGACAATCTGCTTAACAAACTTACACCCTGGTTGCAAGCTCCCACACATAATCGTGGGTATACCCTCCAAGGAGCCTGAGTGAGTCTGGCCAACATTGATTCCAGGTACTGTGAATACTTTCCCCTCCACAGTCACCTCATGTAAAGACCCTTAAGATATAGGCCACTAAGGTTACCAACTACAACAATGATGCCTGGGGAAACAATCGACAGTCCGATCCACGCGCAAGGGCCGGGTATCTAGTCCGAAATCAAAATGAAAGGCTTCCACTCATCATTGTGGGCATACCTTAAAGAGACCCCCATAATATGCACAATCTCTACACCAAGACCAACAAAGAAGGGTGAGTAACTCTTCCAGCCTTAATGTGACCTCATGATCGACCCTTGTGTGAGAAGGGCTTCCCAGGACAAAATGTAGCAATTGGATTTCACCACTCCCTAACACAAGATCCTATGTTTGTTTTCATCTTTGGAAATTTATCTTTCACACCTATTCCAAAGCCCTACAACTAATCTGATGTAGGTTTGCTACCAGAAAATGTAAAAATGTCTAATCAATTTTTAGTTTAGTGTTTTATTTTTTAAAGCTCTTGTTACTCAAAAGGAAAATGGCATGGACAATATGATGTTTTGACCAACTCAAAAGTTATGCAAAGAGATGAAGATGCAATCTTTTCATTTCGATGAAAACTATGCTATGAGAAGGAGAAAACATTCATCATTCTAGATGCACAATGTCCCAAAATGTCAAAAAACATGCAATTCCACTACTTCAAATGCAAGCTAGTTTCACGATCCAAAAGCAAGAATGCATTCAAAACAATGAGAACTGAAAGAAAACAAGTAGAAGCTTGTTCTAACAAGAACTCAGTCAAGGATCCTAAAACCAACAAGCATCCAAGGAGTACAATGAAATGTAGAGAATAATCTAAGAAACGATACGGAGAAAGAGAAAACACTCAAAACTGTCTCGACAAAACCGCAACTAGAAAAGACAATTTTACATTTCTAAAAGAGAATTCAAGCTCTAATCAAGAAAAAATAGAGTGATAAGCATAAAAAACCATCAAGAACCAACCCAAACCACTCCACAAACCAACCACAAAGACTGGGTAAAGAATTCCACAAAACAAGCTGAAAAAATCTGAGTAAAATAAGGCAATTTCACTCAAAAAAGACACTAGCTCTCTCCTAGAAGGGTGCACAGAGTGATGCAATTCCCCCTAAAACACTGTAGGGGAGTGTTGGCGCTCTGGTATGGCCTACAAGGGGGCGTTGATGCTCCCAGAAACTCATAAAAATGCCCAAAAATGCACAAAAAACTCAGCCAGAATGCTTGAAAATTGGTGAATTTTCTAGTGAAGGTGGGAGAAGGTTGTTGGATGATGAACAACCAAGAATTTATTGGGAGAAAAACCTGAAAGATCAAATGGAATGGTGCAAAATATATCTGAATCTCCTTGCAAAAAGTTTTCACTCAGTTAGATAAATGAGAAGAAAACGACAAATTGACTCTAAATCGTCAATTTGTTATTCAAAGAATTATTCAAAGTAAGGAAGAAAAAGATGTCACAAATCCAAACAAAACATCATGAATTATCAGAGATCAAGGTGTTGGAGACCCAAACAAGGATACATTGAGGTGATGAGAACTCTAAGCAAATGCAAACAATAAAAAATGGATTCAGAGACTAAACTCCTGCAAGATCTTTAACAGAAAGAGGGCAATGCTCTGGTATAAGGGGCACCAGAGCATTCCAATGCTCTGTGTAAATCCATCAAGGAGCGATAATGCTCTGATAGCAAGGGCAGGGGAGCACTAGGCTTAAAAAAGTTCATAAAAGTACTCAAAAATCCAAAAATTCAAGCAAGTTCATAAATCCAAAGTGTATGGGATGAAATGAAGGGTCAATCAACAAATCTAAGAATAAAAAAAATAGTGTGAATAAGGTCAAAGATGATCAAAGGCTAGAACAAAACCTAGGAAATGAATAAAAAAATTAGGGATCCTTCCCTGGCAGAGTCACCAATTTCTGTTACAGGTGAATCCTCCTGCAGACAAGTGGATTCCCTCTTGGTCTCTAGACTCCTAAGACCAAGACAAAAAAGTGCTTAACGTGGACACTGACATCCTTTTAGATCTAATTAAGATAATGAATGAAGAGGAAAAAGAAAAGTGTACCTTTTTAAATGGAGTTTGTCCTCGCAAAATCCAATTTGAGCTTCACTCCCAAGATCCTCGATAGGTCTTGTAAAACAAAAAATGATACAAAGAACTTCCTATTCTACTGAGATTAGCTCAAGTACAAATCTATCTACTAGAGACAAGTTCATGTGAAACAAGCATAAACTTGAAAGAAAGAGGCCAAGCATGTATATATTAATGAGAACAAATGAAGAATACTTACAATCCTCTGATGAAGGTGCAACAACTTCTTCCAGTTCTCTTTTTCCAACCCCTTTGATCAAGTAATCTAGACCAATTATGCTTCAATGATGCCTCACTTATGAGATCATAAGTTTGGTATAATTCTCAATCTCCATCTCTTTCAATACCACTTATAGGATCATAACTTTGGTATCTCCAATTTCCGTCATGTGTCTTTCACCATGAGAATGCCTCCTTATATAGGCTTTGAGAGGCCCAACCACTTGAGAGATCCTTGGGATAAGTTGAGGATTCTTATCCTTCAGTTGTGGATCTTCCCTAAGATCATGCCTTGAACTCATATTGGAATCCAACCAATTGCAAAGATTGAGGGGATTCTTCCCTGTTTTATCTCAACAAACCAAAAATTCGCTCAGAAAAGGTAGCGCTCCCCCAAAAGGGTACACAAAGCATTCCAACGCTCCCCCAAAGAAACCCAGGGAGCACCGATGCTCCCTGACAGTGGGTAGGGGAGCGTTGCCCTCCAAAATCCATTTTTGAATGGTTTTTCCAATGGAAAAAGGCTTGTACTCCTTGTCAAGTGATTTCACTTCTTCAAAACCAGTCTTTGAGGTGTCTTAATTGTCCTTATGATGTCATTAGAGGCACAACATAGGCAAGATGGCAGTATGATGTTTGCAACACTTGTGATCAAGATGCGACACTTGTGGACAAGATGTGACACTTACAACACTTGCAATGATGACACTTGCGACACTATTGAAGTGAGTAATTTTGATGTGTAACATCATATCATCGCTTATGACAAGGCCTGAGTGGATGGTTTCCTTCTATCTAGGACACAACTACTACATTTTGCAAACCACTCTAAAAATAATTAGTTTGTTAGCGTGCAAAGGAAGTCCCACTGGTATGCCTCATAGTGTGGTCACCAAGAATGACTTCTGATTCACCCTGGCAAGTAGGATGCGTACTTGTTTAGGGAACCTTCAAAGTGTTACTCGAGTATCATGTTCTTTCTCCACTTCGAGTGAGCATTGCGTGCTACTTTACGAAATGGATGATTTTCTCTCACTAGGTTGGCTGCCCTTGATTTGACTACTTTCTGTGAAGCCACCTCCTCTGTCAAAATCACTTCTATCAAAGATTTCATATAAACTTAATACACCAGGACCCAAGTGGGCCTTCATCAATTCCTTCAAACTTCCATGAAATATAATCATGAAAGTGCAAGTTACTGGCTTGCGAAGGATATGTTTTATGTATTCTTTTGAATGGATACCTCCCTCATGAGCGAGTTTACTAAAATTCATTTTCTATCGTCGAAGAATCTGTTCCACCCATTAAACAGGAACCACATAAACATCTGAATCTACTGCAAAATCAACAACCGCTGCTCTACTTCCTGCTGCCGAATTTACTCTCCTGAAGGTACATTTTACTCACTATTGCACCTTAATCGTATATGATGAACGATGAAGCATCAGAGGCCTTCGACTTCTTTCTCAAGTGCCACATATAAATAAAGACATGACGTAATTATAGATCTGAAAGGATGTGAATTCAGATAAAACAATCAATTTCTCCTTACCTTACGATAAGGTTTGCAATTTATTTCTATCATTGCATGATTTGAGGAGATATATTATTTCGCAGTCCAAGTAAGAAGCGACCTTTCTATATTGTCTTTACAAATACCTGAGCATGGAACCAACGAACTCTCCTCAAGGTTACACTGAGTCGAATCTTTGACCTGGGTGGGCACGTCCAAGATTGTGTGGCAACGGTGACACCGAACGAATAGATGACAAAAGAAAAATGGACAACATGCATAAAACATATGGACAACATGTAGTAAAGCAACAAAATTGTCGTGCAAATGCATCTAATGTACCCTTATTTATCATTCAAACTTCATTCTATTCATCCTTATTTATCATTCAAACTTCATTCTATTCATCCTTATTTATCATTCACTAACAAGCTAGTCACTTTTAAACTTGCTTTGAATTCTCTCAAAGCACCTAAACTCGCAATTTACCACTATACACAATTTCCTCTCAATTACATCATACACTTGGAAGAACCATTCAACAACACATCTTAGTTATAGATTTTGTTTTGTCCATAGATCCTAAATAAAAATCATGTTTATCCATGCAATATAGAGAATACATAAGGGATTACCAGCTCATTTTTATTTGTGTACTTTAGCAATAAATTTGTAATTTCAAACATTTTGCAATAGTATTTGTGAAAAATGTATAGAAAAAATGTTCATTTAAAATTATTAATTTATATTAAAAATTTAAAATTTTCATGATGATGATGATGATGATTAACGTCCACTAAGACCTAATTGGTCTATCAGACCTTAAGAGGGTAAGTGATTACTTGTGATTCTTTAGAATTTTGTTTCTGTGCTCGAAAAGCATTAAAAGAAGCTTTCCAAGATCACCATACTTTTGTTGAGTTAAGAGGTTAGGAAGGTTGGTAGTGTGATCAATATTTTGAAAATGAGATCTAATATGGGTATAGGCTAGACAATCTAAGAGAAAGTGCTTTTCATCTTCAACCTTCTTAGTGTCACAAAGGTGACACACTCTTTCATCCCATGGCGTTTTAGGAATTGACCAACACCCAATTTCACTATGGACCTCGTGAGAATTTGTCCTTATCTTAGCGATTCTTACACTTTTGTATATATTAGGGTGAAATCATGAAAATGGGTTACACTTTTGCTTGTTTTATGAAAAAAAAAACTGTATTTTCACAAGTTCTTCAACTTCCGGCATACAAAGTATTTTTTTTATTTAGAATTTCACTTTACAGTAAAAACAAAACTTGTGAAGAATTGTGTTAGCTTTCCAATGACTATTTTTTTTTTTTTTTTTATCATGATTTGATATGTCAATTTGGCAATTGTTTAACAGTATGTTCCTTAAACATGAAAGGAATGATAATGAGTTACTTATTTTTACAACAATGTATCTATGATTAAACTTATGTCTTTAAGAAACGAAATATATTGCAACAATCTACAGAGACTCTATTTTATTATGACTATGATTTTGAATCTAAGGGATGAATATTATAATTTCTAGAATTTTTTGAAGTTGACCAAGCTGAAAACAATGCAGATTTTAAACACATGTTTTTCTACACGTTGTATCTATCTTAATTTTTACTTAAAACTAAAATCTAAATATACCCTTTTGAAAAGAACAGTTTAAGGATTATGAATATATTTTTTTCCAAATTTTTCACTGTATATTTTTAGAGATACCAATATTTCATTTCATCGAATCATAATGTCTGCTGAAAATATTATGTAGTGTTTTTTAAAAAAATTAAATAAAATTAGATAAAAATAAAGAAAATGAAAACAAATTATAAGAATTGAAAGTAGATTCAATTTTGGAAATGTTGGTGTCATTTTTGAAACCAAATTCTTAGTATTTGCAGGAGTCCGCAACCTCCGAAGTTCAGGTAAGCTTGGGGCAATTCTCTGGTTTTTGTTTTCAATCCCAATTCCATGTTTTCAGCCGAAATAATATTTCGGCTTAAAAACAATTTTTCGACCGAAAGACTAAAATCTAACGAAAACTTTCAAAACTGAATGGTTTCCAAGGTTTTTGGCCGAAAAAACCTTCTTTTGGCCGAAAGACTGTTGAGCGAATTCTGTCAGTCGAAAAAAATGAAAAGACACGTATCGTTTCATTTTGCGCCAAATTGTATAAACATGCTTTCGTCTGAACACATTTAACACAATTCATCGGATGGATAGACATATATAAGCTCGAGGATAGAGATTTCAAAGAATTTCTATTACTGATTGCAGTTGTATTCTTTTCTTTCTTTATTTCTTCCCTCCGTTCCATAGGCTTAATTGGAGGATCGATATCGATACATGGTGGTTTTCTAGAGCACTTAAATAAAGTTTTGAATCATCTTTTTGGTTTTTGTTGAATAAGGTAATTGATGTTTGTTCAAGTTTTTATTGGAATAACAATTTATATGTTGAAAGATATATGTTGAGCATTTTTTCAAGGTGAAGTCTTTGTTGAATATATCTTTTATAGATAACTATAAAAGTCATGGGAAACAAAAGTTTGCGCAAGAGAAAATATGATCGCACTCGAGATGATACTCGCAAAATTGAACAAAGGAAAGAGCTTTATCGGAGAAAGAAACAAGAACGTGCAAATATTGAAGAAATAAACGATGATAATGTCAATAGAGATTTTCTACAAGAAGAAGTTGAACTAGGTATGCATGCACATATGATGATCGAGCACACCACACACATTGGGACTGTATTAAAAAAGTACAGAATTCAAAGTATAGAATTCAAATTTAAAATATTGTAAATTTAATATAATTGATTGTAATTACAATTTGATGTTTTTCAAAAAACATAAATAGATTTGTCTCATAATGTCGAAGAAGACGTTGAAACCGAAATTGGAGTAGAAGATGTTGAAACTGAAATTGAAGCAGAAGACGAATCACCTATAGGTATGTACATAATTTTAGATAATACAAGATGAACACTCAAGTATATATAATTTAGTGAATTTTTGTTCGGGTTATGTTTTTTAATATAAACTTTAAATTGAAATATGCAGGAGAATCTATCAACATTGATGATGAAATATTAGAAAATGTTGATACTGACAAATTTGGGAAGAAAAGCTAAACATTATATAAGATATCGAACTAAGAATATGTATAATACTTTTTTCAAAGATGAATCAGTAACAATATAAGCTCAACTTTTACTTTGTCTAATGAAGTCAAGAAAGTTAAAAGAAGCTACATCATTATTGGGTATTCAAAAGTCAACAAAAGATATAAAGGTGACAAAGAATGTCTTTAACAATATAACTAGTGTATTGAAAGCTTTTGTAAAATCTCGAAAAGAAGATGTTCGTGTTGCACGTAGAGCGATAAAAACAACAATTGTTTCATCTAGCAATATAAAAGATCGTTTGACACGACACATGGAAAAAATGATGGGAACGTCAAGAAAAAACATTACACAAACATAGAAATTTTCGTTTCCAAATGGATGTAAATGATGAATTGGCTTGTTGGACAGTGATTTCTAGACAACCCTACAAAGATAGACTTGTAGAAAATGTTAAAGAATTGGCTCATAATTGTTGGTTGGAAGAATCTCGTGTTTCACCACATAGAAAGGATGTGTTGCGATGAAGAATAGCACGAAAACAATATGAAGAACATCCAAAACATATATTTCCAATGACACAAATAGAGTTGTTTAATAAGTTCAAAGAAGAGCACAGAGAAATTAAAATTTCCATCAATACATTTGTGCAACAAAAACTATGGTTTGTTGGAGCCATCATTGTCCGTGACACTTGTTGTTGTTGTTATCATGTAAAGTTTGAGTTGTATTACGACACTTTTTTGGATTTTGGTAAAACTTTATGGCAAGGTTCACCTCCTCCTTCCACATTCCCTGTTTTTATATCTGGAATTCTATGTGAAAGAGAAGATGATGATTTATTTTACAAAAAAAAAATGTGTCGGTGGAAAGAAATGTGATCGTTGTGGATATCTAAGTTTGTTTCATTCAAAGTATGATATTGATATGAATGATCAATCATTTTCTAATATAAGAGTCAATTGGAAGAGATATGAATATATGAGCAGCACGGCTCCACATTCTTCAAATGTTATTTCCAAAAGGATTGATTTGAAGGTAGATAAAATCTGCGTGATAGAATTTTTTAAGAAGTTTGAGGAAGAAATCTATAAATATACCAAGCATTCACATAGAGCTCAATGGAAAGATCTACAATTCAAACAATCCCGTGAAGTGTTTCCACCAAGGACAATTTTGTCTGTAGTTGATTGATGCAGGAGCATCGCCAATGTCAAGCGAGCGTGGGGCAAACACCAACACATTTTAGACACATACTAAATTATTTAAAAATTTTGAAGATAAATGCACCAAAACGTAAATGTGATAGTTAAGGAGAGGCGTACTTATATATTGTAAAGGACCTTGAGCGATCCACTCTCGTCCATAGTAGGTAGAAGGCATTTATGTTAGTAGGTAGCTTTGAATTCTCAGAGTTGACAATTTTAGGAGTGGAGGGAAAATGGATATAGACACCCTCATTGTGTAATTGTAACATAGAAGGAGGATGTCAATTGAGAGCAGAGTAGTGGAGAACATTACACAGAAGGAGAAGAGAGCATACAAAGTTGAAACAAAGACACTGTAATTGAAGAACACCCATGTACAGAGATTAAGTTAATAGAAGAAGTCTTAATTCAGATTCATGGCATTGTAGTTGTTTCTTGTATGTGTATGCTGAATGGTATGTTCATGATTTTACTCCTTTTGTTATACATTTGCTTTCTATGCTGTGTATGGATGATTTCTTGTTAAATGTTTGAAGTCTGAGAGAGAAAGAGTTAGGAAATAAGCTTCAATTGTTTCTCTATCTGAGCGAGGGTTCCTGCAAGGAGTGTAGTTGAATTGTTCGCAAGGAGTGCGTTGACAAAAAAGGATTCAGAGGTTTGTCTTTGAAATCCCAGAGGGATTAGCTTGTGTTCTCATTTTCCCCAAAGGTGCAGTTAGGCACAGGAGTCGTGCAATGTGTGCACAGATCGAGCTTGTATCCAGGGTTTGAAACCTGAGAAGCTATTGAAGGATTGTTGCTGCAATGAGTGTGCGGAGTTAAAGGAGTTCAACACCAAAGTGATTGAGGGTTGCCGCGAGGAATGCGTGTAGGAGGTTCTTGAAAGGTTTGAAGTCGTGGAAGACCTCCGAAGGATTCGAACTTGCTAAGTCATCAAGGGAGGAGAGGAATGGACAAAATTCTTCGTAGAAGAATTGCGAGATCCCGCCAGTCGTCCAATTTGATAGAGAAGCAAAGAGGTTATGGTTGTTTCCAGAGTTTCAAGCTCAGGAAATCGTGAGCCATTGGATCCTCACCTAGTTATCCGTCAGCTGTAGGATCTGGAAGGAGTTGCACGGGGTTTAAACTCTCGCAAGTAGGGTGTAGGTCTCGAAAGGCATCGGGATATCGGAATTTGGGTTATCGAAAGCCTCGAGGATAGGAGATCAGGTCACTTTATAGTGAAAACCCCGATTTCGATTTGGACTGTCCATCTTGAGGAGACACGTGGCAGAGATCAATCACCCGTCGGTATTTCAGCTACCGAGGTTTTAAGTTGATAGAGAAACGGTGACATCGGGGAATCGCAAGTTGCAAAATCCCAAGGTTGGATCTGAACTGTCCATTAGGTGAGACAGGTGGTGATGATCAAGAGCCCATCGATATTTTGCATGTCGAATTTTCGGGATTCAGGAGGATAGGAAACCATTGGCATTTGACTTTGCGAAATTGTGAATGATCGAAGACCGTCTATCTGTTGGGACACGTGGTGGAGATCAGAAGCCATCGACATTTCAGGATTCGACATTTCGTGAATCCTGAAGACAGGTAACACACACATTTCGTAACTGTGAAATCCGAAACCCTGATAAGGAGGAAAGTTCTATTGTGGGGTCGACTGACGTCATTTCAACATAAAGGAGGTCAGGAATCGGAATTTTGGGAGTTCTGAGGGAAAGAAACCATAAGAATTTTAGTTCACGAAACCGCAAAGTGACGAGGACCGTTCATCTCAGAGGGGACACGTGGAAACAATCTTGGTCTTCGAAGGAAAATCCCGAAAGGGAAACCATTTCGGGAAATCGGGATTTGGAGGATCAAGAATCCTGAGGACAAAGGGTCCATGCATTCCAGCATTCGAAAGTCCGAAATCACGAAAGAATTAGGACTTTGATCATATGAAATAGTGGTCACATGGACCAAAAGGTAGCCACGGAGACTAACCGCCGTTGAATCCGTTTCGACATTTCAGGATATCAGAGATCGGGGGATTGAGAAGGTTGAGGTTCTCGACAACGGGGATCGCGAAACCCGAAATTTCGTTCGGGAAGAGACCAGGTATACGCAGAAACTGTGACAAGGGAAAGAGAAGGACCTGTGAATTGGGTTTTTAACAAAGATTCTAGTGAGGAATTGAAAGAGCCACTTCGACTCGAAGGTGAAGTTAGAACGATCCAGTAAAGATCGGGAGGTCTGCGCAGGGGCCTTTACCGAGGCAGAGGGTGCGTCTGCGTCACTGATTTTGCAGAGAATTACACATTCGCTGCACAAAAATAAATAGAGAGAGAATATTATCATTCTGATCAAGTCACGATATTTGTCCATGTTCTATATAGACATTCTCAACGGAGTCTTCTAAACATAGAAAAAACCAATGAAAATCAACATGTTATTAAAGAATATCACTTTTATATAAGTGGTGATCGAGCACACGACACACATTATGTACAACATTGTTTTGATAAATTTTATGATTTATTGAAAGAATGCGAAATTAGATTCGATCGACCTTGGATATGGTCCGATGGGTGTGCGGGTTAGTTCAAATCTGAATGATCATTCTATTGGTTATGTCATCTTCATAAAAAATTAAACATTACACATTATTGGAATTGTTTTGAGTCTGGTCATGGAAAATGAGAGCATGACGGTGTAGGGGCATGTATAAAATGAGCACTTCGAAGGTATTAGTTGAACCCTCATGCTGATCGATTTGAATCTGCTGAACAAGTTGTTGAATGGTGCAACATGGCGCTAAGCCATGAATATAATCCGTCAAGGGATGTGCGCAGGTGTGTCTATATATAAATGTTACATGTATGTACACATGATATATAAATTTGAACGTGTTCAAATTTATATTCAATCTTCAATCATTTTCTTGAGAGATTTCAAGTTAACAAGTTCTTGTATTGTGTAGGTTTTTTTGGTATTTTGGAATCGAAGATGTAAATATATCAATCCCATATGATGCCAGTACAATACATGGGACAAGAAAAATACATTCAGTTAAAACAAAACATTTTCAAAATGGGTTTGCATTTGATAGACGAAATGACTCTTGTTTTTGTTCAGTTTGCATAGAGGACACAAAATCCATAGATATTTGCAAGAACGAAAATGCAAGATATGTTAAAGCTTGGAGGCATATTGAACTTAATGTAAAAGGGAAAATTCCACTTGCAAGCTCAGAGGAGATGGAATCAGATGAAACTATAGTGTCAGTTGATGGTGATATAGTTTCTGATCTTATTAGAGAAAGTAAAATTTTTATGTTTAATTTTTTTCAAATAACTTGTAGATGTACTTGTGTGATAATATAACATGAATTATTTGTTGTCCAATATATCCAATTATTTGAAGGAGATGTTTTTTCCATGGTTGCACCTGTAGACAACACTGAAAATGTGAAATATTATTTGATGCGATGCATGGAACAAAAGATGAGGCTATTAGAAGATTTTGATGATAACGATTTTATATATGAAAGATGATCCATTGTAATGAAAGGATATTTTTTTCAAGAAACCCATCAAACCGATGCTCATGTTCAATTTCAAGACTACCAGTCAGATGTCACAAGTTGTCAATATAGTCATTTGGTATGTGCAACGCGCATAAAGTTAATAGAAGTTTAATATAAAAAAAAAAGTTAGAAAATAGAAAAATGTCCAAAGTTGATCATGAATGAATAATTGAAGATGGAATACCATTACGTTGTTTTTAAACAAGTGGCACATGTACATTCCATATTTTTTATTATTTTTCATTGAAAGTACATTCCATAATTTGATGACTTGTTTTGACTATTTTCAACCATATTTCTACATATGATATTTATAAAAAGGGTACATGTATAAAAAACTTTGGATCATTCTTAAAAAACAAAGATAAAATATGGTTCAACCATATTTTATCTGTGTTTTTCAACCATTACACCAATCAAAATTATTTTATGAGCATTACACCAATCAAAATTGAGTTGTATACCTCTTGTGTAGTGAGCATTTTATTTTAAACTAAAAAATTGTTAAACACACTAGATCTACCTCTTGTGTAGTGAGCATTTTATTTTAATTATTGTTCTCAAAATTAAAGAAAAGTTAAAAACATTTCTTTCATTTTGAGATTTTATTTTATTACTTGGGTATATGAACTTTGAGGTGAATATCTCTTCCAGCTTTAGCATTTTCTTAATGAAGTTACATGATAAAATTAAAGAAGAGTTGATCATCTCTTCCATTTTAAGCTTTTATTTTACAATCACATCATTTTGAGCATTTTATTTTATCATTATCACACAAACCAAAAAAGAGTTGAACATCTATTCTTTCTCAAGATTTTATTGTATAAACATTACCTAATTAATTTGGATCTCTTCTATCTTGAGAATTTTATTTTTATTACTATTGCACCAATCAAAGAAAAGTTGAACATCTCTTCTATCCTAGATTTGAGAGCATTGACTTATTTAAGTGGTAATTTTTATTTATTTTTTAAGTAATATTGTAACAACTAAAAACAATTTAAACATATCTTTCACTTCTTGTAATAACACTTAACTAAAATTAAATTAAAATTAAATTGTAATTAATAGATCTCTTCTCTAACAAAGTTAAGGAAATTAATACAACCTTGCCTAAAGTCAAGTGAATTAAATTGTAATTAATAGGTCTCTACTCTAACAAAGTTAAAAGGAAATTAATACAACCTTGTCTAAAGTCAGGTGAAGACCCTTACAACAATGTGGGTTTATGCAAATAGTACTAAACCATAGCTTGCAAATCGTTTTCCTAATGTAATTCTCTTCCATACATGTTATCTGAGTTGTACAAGGGGTATGTGTTGTTCTTTGGCATGTCTAAAACACAATGCTTGAATGCATACATCCTGCTTTGAATTCCACATTGGTTACCTTATTCCAAAATCAAATACAAGTTTTCTAAAAGGAAATTGGTAGATCATGAAAATTTCTTCTTTTTAGTGCAGTTCGTATCAACACAGGTTTTGCATGTTTAAAGTGTTTTCTACTACCGTATATTCTCAAATAAGTTTTGCATGGTTTAACATGTTGTCTAAGTTGTTATATATTCTTAAATAGATATGCAATGTTACAATATTGTATGTTTGACAGTTCAATTTTTTTTTGTCTATCTATTGATTTTGCAATATCCTTAAATATATATAAACAGTTCACATTCTTGTATTATTGACTTTGCATATTCTTAAATAGATAAATAACAGTTCACATTCTTGTATTATTTCACTTTAATTTTTTCTTTTTATTTATTTAGCAGATATCATATGCCTATTTTTCCTTTAGTTTTTTTTATTAATTTTAACATCTCATATGTCTATCTTTCCTTTAGTTTTTTTTATTAATTTTAACATCTCATATGCCTATCTTTCCTTTAGTTTTTTTTATTAGTTAAGTGTATCTAGATGTAACCAATTTATTTAACAGATCTAGTATGCATATCTTTCCTTTAGTTTTTTATTGTAACCAATTTATTTAACAGATCTCATATGCATATATTTTCTTTAGTTTTTTTTATTAGTTAAGTGCATCTATGTAACCAATTTATTTAAGAGATCCCATATGCGTATCTTTCCTTTAGTTTTTCATTTAGTTTTTTTAATAGTTTAGTGCAGTTCTATGATCTCATATGCCTATCTTTCCTTTAGTTTTTTTTCATTAGTTAATTGCATCTATGTAACCAATTTATTTAACAGATCTCATATGCCTATCTTTCCTTTAGTTTTTTTTATTCTGCCACCAAAATTATTTGATATGTTAAGAGAATCATATTTTTGATGATCCACAATGAACATAAAATGAAACATTTAAATTAATACATAGCAGAAAAATATTTAAGAGTTGATCATATTTTTGATGATCCACGGTGAACATAAAATGAAACATTTAAATTAATACATAGCAAAAAAGTATTTAAGAGTTTGATCATATTTTCGATAAAATGAAACATTTAAATTAATACATAGCAAAAAAATATTTAAGAGTTGATCATATTTTTTATGATCAACAGTGAACATAAAATGAAACATTTAAATTAATACATAGCAGAAAAGTATTTAAGAGTTCAAGGTGCTTAATTTAATACATTGTAAAAAGGAAAACATACAAAACATTAGTTCATTACTAGTTAACTTTGCCACTTTTTTTTTTTATCAACTTTGAGAAATCAAATATGAGACAATAAATTGTTATTTTGAATTCTAAAATTATGATATATATATATATATATATATATATATATCAAAGTCTAAATAGTTACGCTGTAAAATACATAAGTTTCACATCCATTTTAGGATGATAACAAAAACTAAGACATTTAACTCCAAAATTTTGGACTCTAAGCCATCGCTTCAAGACAATTCATACCTGCAAGTCAAAAATTCATAAATTAAAAATTTACAATTCAAACATGCGAAATAATACAGGATTCAAAAATTGCAATTAAAACAAAATTGACATACATAGCAAAAGAGTTAAGTCTCATCCTCCAGGATACTCTTTCCCACAAAATATATTGTAAACACATTTTCCACCAAATATAATTTAGACATCTGTAACAATAAAAAACAATAATAAAAAAACCAATAACACATATTAACATATATATTGTACAACTAAATATTAAATAAAACAATAAGAAATAATAACATACCCAACCACAGTTAAACATATTTAAGATAGAACTATTCTTCAATTAAGAGTACATGATTTAAACAATTTGTAAATCTTATCTTTAAAAAAATTTAAAGAGGAAAAATATGTTCTTGGTAAAAAAAAATGTGAGTTAGAGTTAGATAATAATCTGAAAATAAATATAGAACTGTGAATGAAGAAAGTTCACAAATCTCCATATTAATATATTCTTCCAATGAAATACTTATCTCCTTGTGGATAAAGTCTCAAATCCTTCAGGTGAAATTCTCCTTATAGATAAGGTCCCAAATCCTTCAGGTGAAATTCTCATCCCATGTGATGTTATTGTGGTCTTGGTAAAACAAATTGTGATTTAGAGTTAGATAATAATCTGAAAATAAATATAGTGTATGAAGAAAATTCACAAATCTCCATATTAAGTTATTCTTCCAATGAAATACTTATCTTTGTGTGGATAAGTCCAAAATCCTTCAGGTAAAATTCTCCTTGTGGTTAAGGTCCCCAATCGTTTAGAAATTCTCATCCCAGATCATATCTAAAGAGAAATAAAATACTAATCTCCTTAGCAATTAAATACTTTCTCTTCTTCTGCAGTGATCATATAATCAAATTTCACAATGTCCTTTCAAACTAAAGGACTCATAAATCTCTATATTAAGCCATTCTTCCAAAAAGCAACTTTTTATCTAAAAAGGTTCACAAATATCCATTTTAAAAACCATTCTTCCAAAAAATACTTTTCTCCTCTTTATGCGGTGGAATAGATGTTCTCATATAATCTTCCATGTACAAAAAAAACACAAATATTCACATGTATATTAAGTCATTCTTCAAAAACCATTTAAATAGTATGTATTCATATTATTTAATATAATGAAATGCTCTTTGAAATTATGTGTGAGCTAGTTCACACATACAATATGTATGGGCTTATTTGTAAATCTAATTGAATGTTGATTTTTGTGATTAGTAACCAATTTAGTTAAGAGTTTGGCAATGACAATACCTTGGCAAGAAGGAATTCACTTCGTTGTAGAAAACACAAATGTCCATATTATGCCATTCTTGGACAAGAAAGCAGGGAATGCAATCGAAGAAAATTTAGAAACTCTCTCTTTTTTGATGTGGGATAGAGTCCGTTCTCAAATATTCAAATGTTCAAGTTCAAAATTAGGTCTTCATCATGATATAACCTTAAATAAATTTGAATGTACACCATTTAAGACAACGATAAACTTATCTAGGGGTTCTATATATTTCAAAACAATTGATCAAGGCGTTGAATAGGAAAGACTAAACTAAAAATTTGATAAAAGTAAAAAACATACATTTATAAATCATCCTGAATGAACACATCATTCCCAAATCTAAGTGTTTCCTCCTTAATCACAGTCTCCCTCCCAAGCATACTCTCAGGTACTCTCTTCTCCACATTAACCTATATAACACATTTCAAATTTGAAATTTTGAAAAATTAATTTTAAATGATTAGAGCACATTAAATTTAAATGATTTTAAGACATTAAATGATACCTATGAACTCTCACCCTCTTCAAACTCTCCCAATGAGAATTGAGACAAGCCTTCTCAAGTAGTAGGAGATGAAATAGAGATCTGTGAACAACACAACTAAGAACTAAATCTAGGATTCAATGTGTTCACAATTATACAAAATTATAAATTTTGTTGATCTGTTATTCAAAAGAGTGGAAATTGAACAACTATTAGAAAGCACATACCTAATTCAACCCATCCAAATTTATACTTGTCGAATTAGGTTCCCTACCTACTGGAGATTCATTCAACATATCTCCAAACTGCAATTAGAAGTAAACTCGATTATACAATGATATCTAAATCTAGAATTAGAAGTAAACTATCAGAAAATGTGTCAAAGTTTTCGTAACTAGAACACATACCAATATGCAGTTCAGGTCATCATTCTGAATGACCTTCTTCCAACCATCCCGAAATTTTTTTGCATACTCCAAAACCTCTTCTTCTGACATTGTAGTTAAATCCTCATCTGTTTTATAAACAAATGTGGCTCGAGAATTTTCTTATGCTCGCTGACGGTTCATGCCAACATCAACACCATAAAATATTGCTTCCAATTTTTCTTTGATTGCACTCCTAGCCTCTTTGCCAGCCTCTGATGTAGCCTGCAACTTTGAAAGTGATGCAAATTCCCCTGTTGGTCGAGGTACTAAAGGTTGTGGAGGCCTCGACACTGTCGCACTTCGATATGCCCATTTGCGATCATATGTACATCCTTTAGCAATCCCATAATATTTGGACGATAGGCTAGTGTAATCGGGGTGCATATGCAAGAAAAAATATGCAAAAAAATGTTTTACAAAATAGTGTGTAACCTCATCGTTCCACGACAATTTCCCATATGCCGCCAAAAATCGATTATACAGATTTCCTGCAATGTTAGGGTGCTTAAAATATTGCACCTTCAACATATTCCGCTTTGGACCCTCTTTGAAATTGAACATGGAAATGACATTTTCTTTTGTAACTCTATTTTTTACTATCTCTCATTTATCACGACCCATCACCTCTGACTTTCACCACCTCATTAGATCGACAAAACTGTCAGTGGTTGGCCCCATCTTTTGATATGCATCCATAAAGTTTTCCAATGAATGAAAAACAATTTGCAAAATTTGTTTCAAATCATTTTCCAACCTCTTTTTAACACCTGAGCATCGCTCAAGCATCATTGCTTCAGTATTCCCTTCCCAGGGAAGTTCATCACCAACATCTGAAGGATAGGTGGACGTAGGCGTGTAATCTTGTGTTTCTTGATAACACGGCCTCCTAAATCCACCTTCACCCTCTGCACCAACATTTGAATCTTCGTGAAAACCACTCTTATTGTCGGCCCTTGCTCTAAATTGATTGTCTACACACACATTTGAAAGTAACTTCAAGAATTAACCTCACATAAATTTCAATACAAATAAATTCAACAAAAATAAACAAAATTTAATAAACTTACCAAAATTATTCTCTTGTTTAGAGGTATTCTCTACATTCTCAGGTGTAGGAGTATTGATGTGAAACCTATCTAAGAAGGTTTCATCCATAGAACTGGCTTGAGTAGGTTCTACAGTTGATCTATTTACATACTCGTTTGAAAATCTCCTCTAACGAGATTGTTGTTGCTCACTCAGAGTCTCAGTCGAAGAAGGAGTTCTTGTTCTTCCTTCTTGAAAATACCTAAAGTGTTTGCGAGGAATGTTTGGAGAATCTTGTGTCAACATCTCTCCTCCCTATCTATCCACAATGCAGAGATTAACAATAAAAATGTAGAGATGTACACAAGTTCAAGCAATTAAAAACGCAGAGATAAATCAAAGTTTTAATCAATCAAGTAGCAGAGGTACTGGCTCATTAGAAGGCACAAAGACTAGACATACATCCATGAATCAATCAACTCAAAGATAAGTAATCTCAGTCCATAGACAACATGACAAATTCTTATCCTTCACTCATGATCCATGCACATAAAAGCAGGTCATTTGAATCTATAGGTCTTTAAACACCGAAGTGATGACTGTCGATTCAACTCTTGACCGATTGTTCAGGCACAGACTGATGACTAAAGGGATAAGTGATAGAAGATAAAAGCACAATCTTTTCATAATAATCAATAAAACCCACACAAAGAAGTCATTGAAATCAGAATTTGGGTTCCCCAAGGAAAATCAATTCAAAAAAACAACAAGCAAGGGGATTCATTAAAAGTTTCGTATGGTTGGATCCACTAAGAAAAATGTATTAGAAAATTTCTTTAAGATTCCTTAAAAGTTCCCTATGGTTGGATCCACTAAGACAACATATAATGCAATGCATTATAATCCCCAAAACAAAGAGTTTAATCTTCATAACCTCACACACCCACTAATAACATAAGAAATATTTAGTAAGTGGTGCACAACAACTTGTTATGCATTTAATCTTGTCACATAAGAAATCTTGCTTTACTAAGTGGTGCACTCTTATCTGATCATAGATTGGATAATGTTATCTTATATAACATATGAACTGGGCAAATGTTATATTATATAGTTGGATCACTTGAGAGATTTAAGTACAAATTGTTGGATAGTTGTGGATATGGTTGAACTAAATACATAACTGTGAAATACTTTATGGTCACCTAAAGTTACATAAAGGGACCTAATTGTACTATAAACTAAGGGATTTCTACATTGAGTGGATAACTACCCAAAATTAACTCAATAGCATGTGCATATTCTTTGAACATGGTTCAATCCACTAAGACAACATATATATATTCCTTATAACATTTCTTTAAGAATCATTAGAAGTTCCCTATGGTTGGATCCAATAAAAAAATGTATTAGAACATTTCTTTAAGATCCCTTAAAAATTCCCTATGGTTGGATCCACAAAGATCACATATAATGCAATGCATTAGAATCCCCAAAACAAAGAGTTTATATTCATAACCTCACGCACCCACTAATAACATGAGAAATCTTTAGTAAGTGGTGCACAACAACTTGTTATGCCTTTAATCTTGGCACATAAGAAATCTTGCTTTACTAAGTGGTGCACTCTTATCTGATCACAGATTGGATAATGTTATATCATATAACATATGAACTGTGCAAATGTTATATTATATAATTGGATCAATTGAGAGTTTTAAGGACAAATTGTTGGATAGTTGTGGATATCATTGAACTAAATACATAACTGTGAAATACTTTATGGTCACCTAAAGTTACATAAAGGGACCTAATTGTACTATAAACTAAGGGATTTCTACATTGAGT
>ML777499.1:1378155-1393558 GCA_009831015.1 Picea engelmannii
TATATATATATATATATATATTCCTTATAACATTTCTTTAAGAATCATTAAAAGTTCCCTATGGTTGGATCCACTAAAAAAATGTATCAGAACATTTCTTTAAGATCCCTTAAAAGTTCCCTATGGTTGGATCCACAAAGACCACATATAATGCAATGCATTAGAATCCCCAAAACAAAGAGTTTATATTCATAACCTCACCCACCCACTAATAACATGAGAAATCTTTAGTAGGTGGTGCACAACAACTTATTATGCCTTTAATCTTGGCACATAAGAAATCTTTCTTTACTAAGTGGTGCACTCTTATCTGATCACAGATCGGATAATGTTATATTATATAACAAATGAACTATGCAAATGTTATATTATATAGTTGGATCACTTGAGAGATTTAAGGACAAATTGTTGGATAGTTGTGGATATGGTTGAACTAAATACATAGTTGTGAAATACTTTATGGTCACCTAAAGTTACATAAAGGGACCTAATTGTACTATAAACTAAGGGATTTCTACATTGAGTAGATAACTACCCAAACTTAACTCAATAGCATGTGCATATTCTTTGAACATGGTTCAATCCATTAATACAACATATATATATTCCTTATAACATTTCTTTAAGAATCATTAAAATTTCCCTATGGTTGGATCCACTAAAAAAATGTATTAGAACATTTCTTTAAGATCCCTTAAAAATTCCCTATGGTTGGATCCACAAAGATCACATATAATGCAACGCATTAGAATCCCCCCCAAAAAGAGTTTATATTCATAACTTCACGCACCCACTAATAACATGAGAAATATTTAGTAAGTGGTGCACAACAACTTGTTATGCCTTTAATCTTGGCACATAAGAAATCTTGCTTTACTAAGTGGTGCACTCTTATCTGATCACATATTGGATAATGTTATATTATATAACATATAAACTGTGCAAATGTTATATTATATAGTTGGATCACTTGAGAGATTTAAGGACAAATTGTTGGATAGTTGTGGATATCGTTGAACTAAATACATAACTGTGAAATACTTTATGGTCACCTAAAGTTACATAAAGGGACCTAATTGTACTATAAACTAAGGGATTTCTACATTGAGTGGATAACTACCCAAAATTAACTCAATAGCATGTCCATATTCTTTGAACATGGTTCAATCCACCAAGACAACATATATATATTCCTTATAAGATTTCTTTAAGAATCATTAAAAGTTTCCTATGGTTGGATCCACTAAAAAAATGTATTAGAACATTTCTTTAAGATCCCTTAAAAATTCCCTGTGGTTGGATCCACAAAGACCACATATAATGCAATGCATTAGAATCCCCAAAACAAAGAGTTTATATTCATAACCTCACACACCCACTAATAACATGAGAAATATTCAGTAAGTGGTGCACACCAACTTGTTATGCCTTTAATCTTGGCACATAAGAAATCTTTCTTTACTAAGTGGTGCACTCTTATCTGATCACAGATTGGACAATGTTATATTATATAACATATGAATTGTGCAAATGTTGTATGAGGATTTTTCGTATTCCTAATATAAATTTTGATGAGGTGATGCAAATGTAATATTTGTGAGGCTTAGTTGGAGTTAGAAATCTAGATAAACTATAGTCATATAAGGTGGCAATTCACGTTAATTGAGAGTAATCATGACAATAATTCCAAATGTAAGTGCATCATAACCTATTGTAAACATAATAATGTGAGTTTTAATGGGATATATATTAAAAAGAAGATGATTTTGAGTGATTCTTAATTGTCACAAAATTTATGGTGGTAATGAAGCCTATTTCTACAAATAGTAATTTGAGTTTTAATGACATATATATATTGAAGAATATGCAATTGAGTGAGTCTTTTAATTGTCACAAAATTAATGGTTATAAAGGGTAATGTCTATAGATATCCACACTCCCCTCGCGTTGTGGGAGGGTCATGCTATCCACACTCCCTAGATGTGTGATGACTAATACTAGTTGTCTACTAGAGATATTAGGTCGAAAGGTTTGAAAATTTCGCATTTGGATTATCTCTAGAGTTAGTTCAATATTGTCAAAACTCCAACATATTTCAACAAAGGAAGGGATGGGAGATGCGAGATGGAATTACGAGTTTAAAGGGAGCTCAGTGATTTGCTTTATTTATTTGTTTGCATTATTAGTTATTAACATTTTAAAAATTGCATTAGGAACATTGCTTGTTATTATCGTCTACATATGAGATATGTGTGTGCTAGCTATGCCTAAATATCCAACACACATACAATATTATGGTTCAATAAACACATTAGTTACTAATGTCTCTAGGTTATTAATGAATTAATTAATAAGTTGTCAATTTGAAGTTATATTATATGAATATAAATATCATCAATAAGATAATAATTAGTTCCCATCTTTAAATATTAAATTAAGTTATAATAATTAGTTCCCATCTAAGACTCTTTTATTTCTATATTAGACTTTATTACCCAAAATGAATTATTTGTTATAATTATTCCTTTAGTCAAAGGGTCACTACAATTGGAAAAGACCACCAAAGTGGGAGACAAGTTCCTTTTTGAGGAGTTTACAATGATAAGAGTCTATGGTTTGGAAGAGAAGCCATATCAAAAGTGAGTGTTGAATTTGGTAGAAAAGCCATATCAAGAGACTCAAAAAAGTGAAATTCATTCAGTTACTGACTAAAAATCCAAGCATATTAAATTAAATATTGATCAGATGAATTTCAAGGAAAAACCAAATCTACACAAGTAGGTGCAAAGACTAAAAATTCATCCATGAATCAATCAACTCAAAGATAAATAAGGGATAGACGACATAGCAAATTCTTATCCTTCACTCATCATCCATGCACAGAAAAGCAGGGCATTTGAATCTATAGGTCTTTAAACACCGAAGTGACGACCATCAATTTGGATCCTCGCCAACTGGTTAGGCACGAACTGATGACTAAAGGGATAAGAGACAAAATATAAAACCACAATCTTTTCAAGGGGAAATAATGGTTGAGATAAGTCTAGACAACCTCATTATATAATTAGAATCAAAGAGTTCCAAAACCACTAGAGACAAATAATGTGATTGACCCAGAAACATTGCCATGGTTTAATCCTTGTGGTGTACCACATGACCAATACACTTGTTTAGTTTCCAAAGAGGCTTTCCAACAAGAAAAGTTAAGCTAATATTGATCAACCAAATGATCTAAATAATTATGTGGGTGAATGGACAAGTATGATCGACAATGTTTCTAATGATCAAACAAATGAAATAATCATTGATCCTACCATCATTGATACGGAATTATCACCCAATCCATCCCAAGAGGAAGTCAAGAGGAGAATTTGTGAGAAGGATTGGGTTACTTACGAATGTAGGGTAAACAGTTTCAAAAATAAGCCAAAAGAATTCCAACTCAAAGTAACCTAATTTAAAGTCTAAACAATCCAAATCCCGGTAATCAAAATCAAATAAATCCAAGTATGTGACCACATGTAACTCCTAAAGGAACCCAACCAACTCAAGTTATAAAGAAAAAGTGGTTACTTTAAAAAAAAAGTTATGAATTGTTTTTGCATAATTGTATGTTGGATTCTAGGGCATTAAATAATGTTATGCCAATAAAATTTATGAAAATATTAGGACTTGAAACCACCAAACCTTATAGTAAACAACTTGGCGGTTTCATTCCTTGGCCTTGAGATCCTTGAAGAAGAAACCAATGTGAAAAGTAATTTGTTTTAAGAAATTCTATCATTTAGATATTAAAATGACATCTTAATGAGAACATATGCATTAAATTTTAAGAGGAAAACTAGCATTCCATTATTAGTGATTTTTTTTATTTATATAATTTTCTAATGAATTAAGGTTATATATTTTGGAAGCTTTAATTCAATTTTCTAAGTTTCAACATTTTACACCATATTCTAATATGTTGTGCATGTACCCAATAATTCTTCCTAGTAACGAGATTGTCTTTTTTATAGATTTCTATTACAATTGACATGTGATGAAAGGAAAGCATTAAGTTACACCAACCCTTACATTTTTTCCTTTAAATAAAAGATAATATAGTTTATTCATAATCTCATTAGTTAACCTCTGTGGGGGCGAAATTCTTCAGTATGGGTGCATTCTTGCATAGCTGAGTTTATATCTTAGTGTTGGACAGAGATTTTACTATGTAGTATGAGTTATTACTGCTTGGGGGTCATTATATTTGGTAGTGAGTCGAAGTAACTTCATTTGGGGACAAGTTTGGTATGAGGGGAAAGCACTTCATTTGTGGCTATCGCTACCTTCCATTTGGGGACTTGTTAATGTTGTTAGGAGGGTCAAAACAAAAGGGTGACACCTACAAGCCCATCTCTTGCTTTGAGGGCGTTGTTGTTTATGATTGTTGTGGCCTATATTACCACTTATAGAGCTGGCATCTCCTGCTAATAATTGTTTCACACTACAGTCATCTACAGGCAGGCTTATTTGGAGTAGTTTTGCAAAGACAACATATACAAAGAACATATATCAGATATCAAGTTCCTCTTCTAGTATTTTGTATTTTTCTGTGATTTCATTGTATTGCTGCCACCAAATATTTAATACAATAAAGCAGTGGGGTTATTTTGTTGTTTTTTATATTCCTGTAGTAGAGTTTGTGTTTACTATGTGAGTAGAATGTTTTGAATACAAATTGTTTGTCTTAATATCTAAACCAAGAACTGAAACAAAATGTATCAGAAAATTTATCAAGGTAGATTACATCCAACCATACATCCTCCAAAGTATTGTAGTAACACTTTTKCTTCTATCGTCCATTCTACTCTCCAAATATGGCCCTATCCATGTACAGGTACAGGGCCAAATTCGGACCTGTACCTATACATGGACAGGGCCAAATTACAAGGTAATGTTTTCTATTACCATTAGTTTATAAGCAACATGTATAAGGTGTGATATGTAATAGATCAAGCATGTAGTGTATATGTAAGCTAGGTTCACTATTAACTATGTATTGTCTATGTAAGAGTGATTTTGAAAATGTATCATAAAAAATAGATGTAGTCCAATAATAACAACTTAATATTTAAAAATACACAATTAAGGAAAACATAACAATGGTATTACATAATCACTACTTTCTAAATCCAAATGTTTCACTACTTTCTTTCCTAATTTTGTCAAGGTATATGGTAAATTGACAGGGCCATATTCGACCCTGTCCATGTACAGGTCCAGGCCTGAATTCAGGCCTGTACCTATACATGGACAGGGTCGAATATGGCCCTATACATGGACAGTGTTGAATATGGCCCTATCCATGTACAGGTACATGACTGAATTCGGGCCTGTACCTGTACAAGGACAGGGCCGAATATGGCCCTGTCAACAATCTAAAAAAACATATTTAATTCTTAAACTATATTTAATTCCTAAACAATCTAAAAAATCTAAACTATAATTCCGTTATAAATTTTAATTCTATTTTAGTAAATAAATCTAATCTAACCATACCTTAATGATGCCTGTTGCTCCAACGTCCACAACACCACCATTGCTCCAACGTCCACCGCCCGTCCGCTCGCAACAAACGCCAAGAAGCACAACAACACAACCAACTCTCTGCACTCGCAACAATCACTCTTCGAACTCACAAACACTCTCTGAATACTCTCTGAACTCGCAAACACTCTCCGAACTCGCAAAAACTATGACATGAGCGATGTGCGGGTAATATATAAACATTTGTTCGATCGAACAAACTTTTCGGCTAAAAGATAGTTCGATCGAAACATTATTTCAGCCAGAATATCTTTCGGCTGAAAATACGTTACTGGATGAAAAAATATCTGTCTGGCTAAAATTGGACACGGAAATTGAGGGTGTTGTCAGGGTTCCGCTTGATTTGACGTTCAAAGGTTCGACCAAAAAAAAATAAGTTCGGCCGAAAAAATGATTTTCGAAATGTTGGAGACCCGATTGTCACGAAAGTGTAACCCACCTTCATGATTCCACCCATCATTAACACGATTTTATGATATTGTTATAATGTTTAATTTATATAAATATGATGTAAATGATTAACGATTTTCTATCTATTTTTAATTAAAAAAAATTAAAACGAGAAAATTCATTCCAAAAAAATTAAACACATTTAACGTGAACACATGACCAAATCCAATTAAAAGACCATGATATCAACAAAACCTATTGAATGTTGAAATTCGCTAAAAGCGCACTGAAAGTTACATGTTAAGACATGCCTCATTATTTTTTTCGAAATTGTTATTGTCTTTTGTCTAAACGACACTCCATTTTATTATATTGAAAGACACTTCACATTATTATATCATATTGTGATACACATGAATGAATAACAAGGGAATTAACTGCAAAGCAACTAGTCCTTGCCTTGAACAATATGGTAAAAAATAATAAATATGTCGTTCTCTTGACAACATCCACACGTGCACAATGTTCATACCACCCCCATTCAAATATATTTGGCAATGGAGCTTCTATGATAATAGACTCTCGACTTTAAAGTTGTCATGGAAATCAGAAGACCAAGAGTGATTTATAAAACAAATATGGTGGCTTCTCGTGTTATTATCGAATAATATTTCTATCTCATGTTGCTTTGTATTGGAATCGACTTCGTTATTTAATTAACAATGTGAGAATAAATTTGACATTAGTTTTATAGTTGAAAAATAACCAAATTAATAAATATTATAATTAAAAACAATGATATTTTTGTATATTTAATGTGATTGTTTCAAATTTCCAAATATTATAATTCCATTAAAAAAATGTAATAATGTGTAAAAATGAAAGGTTATGATTTTTTAAATGCCTTTGGTGCCTTTTTAAAATTCCAAGCATTATCAAGACTGAGTTTTTTTAAATCCTTTAATACTACATTTTCTCTAAATGCAATTGGTCTACAATTGTTCATGCATAGTTACGTTGCGTCAAATTTAAAATATGTAAACATACATTAGTTAATGATACATACAGACATTTGAACTTGTCGGAGACTGTTGTAGGTGGAAAAATTGAGAGTCATATTTTGGTCTTCACATATTTATTAAAGTATTTTTTTTCACACTTGCTTTGAGTATATATAGTATGAAGATTAGAGGTTGCAACGAGTAAATATTATCATGTAGGGATAGCTTGATCGGGAACAATTATAATGTTTTATCCTTAAAGTTATGTTTCATCTATTTATCTTTTGGATTTTCATAGTAGATATATGGAGAGTTTCATAAGGATATTTAACATTTTTTTTGTTGTTGTTGTTGTGTTCTTTAAAGTTTAAAGTCGATTTAGAAAGACTTAACATTGAAATTATTTTATAAATAAATTCTGAATTATGTATTGACATAATTTATAAATAAATTCATAATCACTACTTTCTAAATCCAAATGTATTGGCATAATTTAGTCAACGTTGTACTACTTTCTAAATCCAAATGTATTGACATAATTTAGTCAACGTTGTACTACTTTCTAAATCCAAATGTATCACTACTTTCTTTCCTAATTTTGTCAAGGTATATGGTAAATTGATAGGGCCATATTCGGTCATGTCCATGTACAGGTCCAGGCCCGAATTCAGGCATGTACCTGTACATGGAGAGGGTCGACTATGGCCATGTACATGGACAGTGTCGAATATTTCCCTGTCCATGTACAGGTACAGGACTGAATTCGGGCCTGTACCTGTACAAGGACAAGGCCGAATATGGCCTTGTCAACAATCTAAAAAAACATATTTAATTCCTAAACAATCTAAAAATCTAAACTATAATTCTGTTATAAATTTTAATTCTATTTTAGTAAATAAATCTAATCTAACCATACCTTAATGACGTATGTTTCTCCAACGTCCACCGCCTGTCTGCCCATAACAAACGCAAAGCAGCACAACAACACAATAGTACAACAACACAACTAGCTCTCTGCACTCGCAACAAACACTCTCCGAACTCACAAACACTCTCTAAACTTGCAAACACTCTCTGAACACTCTCTGAACTCGCAAACACTCTCCGAACAACACATCAACAAACACTCTCCGAACTCGCAAAAACTATGACATGAGCGATATGCGGGTAATATATAAACATTTGTTCGACCAAAAAAACTTTTCGACCGAAAGATAGTTCGGTCGAAAATATGTTACCAGATGAAAAAATATCCGTCCAGCTAAAATTGGACACGAAAATCGAGGGCGTCGTCAAGGTTCCGCTCAATTTGACGTTCAAAGGTTCGACCGAAAAAAAATAAGTTCGGCTGAAAAAATGGTTTTGGAATGTTGGAGACCTGATTGTCACGAAAGTGTAACCCACCTTCATGATTCCACCCATCATTAAAATGATTTTATGATATTGTTATAATGTTTAATTTATATAAATATGATGTAAATGATTAACAATTTTCTATCTATTTTTAATTATAAATAAATAAAACGAGAAAATTCATTCCAAAAAAATTAAACACATTTAACGTGAACACATGACCAAATCCAATTAAAAGACCATGATATCAACAAAACCAATTGAATGTTGAAATTCGTTGAAAGTGCACTGAAAGTTACATTTTGAGACATGCTTCATTATTTTTTTCGAAATTGTTATTGTCTTTTGTCTAAACGACGCTCCATTTTATTATATTGAAAGACACTTCACATTATTATATCATATTGTGATACACATGAATGAATAACAAGGGAATTAGTTGCAAAGAAACTAGTCCCTGCCTTGAACAATATGGTAAAAAATAATAAATTTGTCGTTCTCTTGACAACATCCACACGTGCACAATGTTCATACCACCCCTATTCAAATATATTTGGAAATGGAGCTTCTATGATAATAAACTCTCGACTTTAAAGTTGTCATGGAAATCAGAAGACCAAGAGTGATTTATAAAACAAATATGGTGGCTTCTCATGTTATTATCGAATAATCTTTCTATCTCATGTTGCTTTGTATTGGAATCGACTTTGTTATTTAATAAACGATGTGAAAATAAATTTGACATTAGTTTTATAGTTGAAAAATAACCAAATTAATAAATATTATAATTAAAAACAATGATATTTTTGTATATTTAATGTGAATGTTTCAAGTTTCCAAATATTATAATTCCATTAAAAAAATGTAATAATGTGTAAAAATGAAAGGTTATGATTTTTTAAATGCCTTTTGTGCCTTTTTAAAATTCCAAGCATTATCAAGACTGAGTTTTTTAAAATCCTTTAATACTACATTTTCTCTAAATGCAATTAGTCTACCATTGTTCATGCATAGTTACGTTGCGTCAAATTTGATATATGTAAACATACATTAGTTAATGATACATACAGACATTTGAACTTGTTGGAGACTGTTGTAGGTGGAAAAATTGAGAGTCGTATTTTGGTCTTCACATATTTATTAAAGTATCTTTGTTCACACTTGCTTTGAGTATAAATAGTATGAAGATTAGAGATTGCAACGAGTAAATATTATCATGTAGGGATAGCTTGATCGGGAACAATTATAATGTTTTATCCTTAAAGTTATGTTTCATCTATTTATCTTTTGGATTTTCATAGTAGATATATGGAGAGTTTCATAAGGATATTTAACATGTTTTTTTTTGTTGTTGTGTTCTTTAAAGTTTAAAGTCGATTTAGAAAGACTTAACATTGAAATTATTTTATAAATAAATTCTGAATTATGTATTGACATAATTTATAAATAAATTCATAATCACTACTTTCTAAATCTAAATGTTTTGACATAATTTAGTCAACGTTGTACTACTTTCTAAATCCAAATGTATCACTACTTTCTTTCCTAATTTTGTCAAGGTATATGGTAAATTGACATGGCCATATTCGACCCTGTCCATGTACAGGTCCAGGCCCGAATTCAGGCCTGTACCTGTACATGGATAGGGTCGAATATGGCCCTATACATGTATAGTGTCGAATATGGCCATGTCCATGTACAGGTACAGGACCGAATTCAGGCATGTAACTGTACAAGGACAGGGCCAAATATGGCCCTATCAACAATCTAAAAAAACATATTTAATTCCTAAACAATCTAAAAATCTAAACTATAATTCTGTTATAAATTTTAATTCTATTTTAGTAAATAAATCTAATCTAACCATACCTTAATGACGCCTACTGCTCCAACATCCACAACATCGCCACTGCTCCAACGTCCACCGCCCGTTTTCTCGCAACAAATGCCAAGCAGCACAACAACACAACCAACTCTTTGCACTCGTAGCAAACACTCTCTGAACTCGCAAAAACTATGACATGAGCGATGTGCGGGTAATATATAAACATTTGTTTGACCGAAAAAACTTTTCGCCCGAAAGATAGTTCGGTTGAAACATTATTTCGGCCAGAATATCTTTTGACCGAAAATACGTTACCGAATGAAAAAATATTCGTCCGGCTAAAATTGGACACAGAAATCGAGAGCGTCGTTAGGGTTCCGCTTGATTTGACGTTCAAAGGTTCGACCGAAAAAAATAAGTTCGGCCGAAAAAATGATTTTCGGAATGTTGGAGACTCGATTGTCATGAAAGTGTAACCCACCTTCATGATTCCACCCATCATTAAAACAATTTTATGATATTGTTATAATGTTTAATTTATATAAATATGATGTAAATGATTAACGATTTTCTATCTATTTTTAATTAAAAAAAATTAAAACGAGAAAATTCATTCCAAAAAAATTAAACACATTTAACGTGAACACATGACCAAATCCAATTAAAAGACCATGATATCAAAAAAACCTATTGAATGTTGAAATTTGTTGAAAGCGCACTAAAAGTTACATTTTAAGACATGCTTCATTATTTTTTTCGAAATTGTTATTGTCTTTTGTCAAAACGACACTCCATTTTATTATATTGAAAGACACTTCACATTATTATATCATATTGTGATACACATGAATGAATAACAAGGGAATTAGTTGCAAAGCAACTAGTCCTTGCCTTGAACAATATGGTAAAAAATAATAAATCTGTCGTTCTCTTGACAACATCCACACGTGCACAATGTTCATACCACCCCCATTCAAATATATTTGGCAATGGAGCTTCTATGATAATAGACTCTCGACTTTAAAGTTGTCATGGAAATCATGTTGAGCTTTCCAGAAATAAGGTGAAATTCAGAGGATTGGTTTGGACAATTGTATAGATTCAACTTTTGAGAAACATGTTCTTTTAACGTATATAATTTTCTTTACATGAGAATGGATCAAATATATTTCCCGATTAACTAGACCTAAGAAAACACATGCAAACCTATATCTTAACTAAAAGGTATGTGCTTTTTTCCAACCACTCAACAGAAAGGAACATCGAGGAGAATTAGGTCCTCAGTCATTCAATCAAATCCCACACATTCCCACAATGGTGTCATTGGTGTCATTTACGTTACCAAATATTTACGTTCCCATGGTGTCATTTAAGTTATCGCAACAACCAATATTTTAGATCAATTCATTAGAGGAACGTTAAGTGAAAACCTACCGCCTATAAATTTCTTTCAAATTTAATATAAATTTTATTTTAAATCAAAATTCCTTCTAAATTACAGAAATTTTAAAATAAACTTGCTAAAAATATCGGTCCAAATAATCGATTTTTTTGAATTGGTCTAATTATTATCTCACTCTGTATGCATACACATCTTATGATGTTGCACATATACATATTACATCAACACTGATCTCACTCAATTAAGTGAAAATATAGTGACAGATATTTATTGATTTTTATCTTATTTAATCATTATATATCTAGGAAATTTTAAAGCATGTTATTATTGATGTCATTTAATTCTAAAACTGGTTAAATTAACAAAGAGTAGAAACATTGTCATATCTATATATATATATATAGACTAAAAAAATATTAAATATTAAAATATAATCTATAACACGTGCAACTTACCAGTTATTGCATCTACCTCCCTTAATATATTCATTAAATGCTATCGCTACACCTAGTCTCATTGCTTCCTTCCATGAATACAGGCTCCCACATGTGCCAACATCTATCTCTATCTTAAAACACACATAACATTTATCTGACTAGGGCAGGTCATTCTTCTTCTCGCCACCTACCGCCACCATATTTTTGTCTCACGGCCGAAGTAGTAAACAACCAACCTACTAAGAATCTAGCCACTGAACCAGCTCGTCCTCACTCATGTTTCAAAACAAGGCCCAAAATCTCTAATCAGTGGTGGTTTTATGGGAGCGGATTCAACATTGTCGCCCTTTGGACGATGGGCGAACATTACAAGACAATTAGGATTTGTTGCACATGGGGAAACGATCTATGCCACTTTGTTTCATCGACATGGTATTGGCCCTGCGATCGTCGACTCTATGAAATAGGTGGGTATATCTGAAATCTCTTTATTATTTAACAATAATGATAACCCTTACATGATTACAAATTTAGCAATCTACCCTTGCATTCTACGAGTCCAAACTTGTTTTCTAATAGATGGGTATTTAATAATTGAATCCTATCTTTTTGGAGTTTTGGCTTAATAACTCATGGTATTATATCAATAAGTTCATTGATGTATATTCTTATTGATTTCAAATGTAATATATGATGCATTTAAAAAAAAAACATGGTTTATGTTCTGCAGCTCATGTAACTGCGTGCCTTGCGTTATGTCTACCTATAGTCATAGTTGCAACTTTTGTGCTTGAATTTATGAAGTAGAAGATCTAATAATGTTTGTTCATTATAAGAATGCTTTGAATTTGAGAAGAAAGAAAGAAATTATATTCACACCACAATGACCAGAGTCGACATGACTAGTAATTTCATCAACTATTATACATCAACCAAGTTCAAGGGTGATATGGAGTGATGTTTTGTTGGAGATTTGATAGATTGCACCACTTCAATATTTTGTGTAATTGAGATTAAATTTTCTATAAAAATTACAGAGTCATCGCAGGTACAATACTACACTCTATGGATTGTTCTCATTCCTACGGAGTTACTTCCATTTTTCCTTTATATTTATGCAATTATCAATGGAACATAAACTAATTATGTTCCTATTGTAGTCCTGTATGATTTTTCATATGTATAAACAGAATATTAGAAAGTAAATTAGGCTCGCAAAAGAAAGAGAATGACTCCTACGAATTATATTGAGAAACCAAAGGAGGAAGATAAATTAAATACGACAAATATTGAGAAGTATGTAGACATAATTACTGATGATTTTGCTTACAATACCATACCTTGAAACAAAGCAGGCCTTCCATAGCATACATGATAAGGATTACAGAGAAAATATCCAAATTGATGGATTGAGCTTCGCCCATTACTTCTTCTAGCCAACAGATTAAGCTTTGACCATTACTCCTAGCTGGGAGGCATTTGCAAGTGTCGTGACAGTGAGTTAGTAAATACAAGAATAAGTCTAATGAACATAGATGGAGATGACAAAGAGTAGTAGTGGGAACATAGAAAATTGGGAAAGAGGTGGTGAGGGTAGAAGGTGGCAAGGCAGACAACTGGTGCTAGTACAAAAGAATAATAATGAAGGGCACCTCCATTGTCAAAGACAACAACTTACTAAAGCATTATCATAGTTAGAGCCTACAAAATGACAAATAAGGAATTTGTATAATTTGGTATTATTTAAATCATTTTTTTTCTGACAAATATAAAAAATAAATTGAGCACAACAGGGGCTATTAAGTCCCATCACAATTTGTAATCCAATCATAAATTCAAATCGTGAAATTTAAAAATACAAAAAAGTATTTTCATTTTTTTTAAAATGAGGTTCAATAAATAATTGGGTAGAATTAATAGAAAGTGAAGCTTTCACATACCAAAACACACCCATTAATACATCGAAATGCACCATGTAATACCCAGTCAACAATACTTGACCGCGCCCGCAGGGGTGCGGTCTAGTGGCTAGTGGACGTACTGTTAAGGCATTCGTGCTGCTAAGTAGGTCACGAGTTCAAACCTCGTCTTATCTAGAAGCCAGGCTTGCGGGTGGTGTGGTTCTCCCTAGGGGTTATAAGGAAGCTGGCAGGATTTGACCCCATGTCACGCGGTGCCAGATACCATCATCGTTATCTATTCCCCTAGATACAAAAAAAAATTAAAAAAAATAGTTGACTGCGAGGTGGAAGCTATAGTCCCTAGCCAAAGGTAGGGACTAATAAGTAACAATCACACAGGGTATGGCATTTGTTGACGACGTAATCATTATCATGTAGAATCATTACACTACAAGGAAAAGACCCTCTAGTGGAGGTTTTTGAGGAAGCCCCTATAAAAATAGCCCAAAAAACCATTTATAGCAGAGGACACTAGTGGAGGTGAGTGGGTGAAGGTTTTAGCGGATATTTTTTTACGGTGATTTTATAAACACATAACACACCGGTGCGTCTTCTACTACGGATGCATCGATGCTCTAAAAAATGGTGCACCGTGGTGGGTTATTTAAAAATATATGTTGGAGATATGGCTATAACAGAAGACTGACGCAGATGGTTAAGGTTGTCATTGATGGCAATCGGTTATGGAGCAGTCAAGGATGTCAACACGCACAAGAAATGCTGAAACGTAGATGCTGAAACACAAATGCTGAATCTCAGATGCTGAAACGTAGATGCTGAAACACAAATGCTGAATCACAGATGTTGAAACGTAGATGCTGAAACACAAATGCTGAATCACAGATGCTGAAACGTAGATGCTGAAACACAAATGTTGAATCACAGATGCTGAAACGTAGATGCTGAAACACAAATGTTGAATCACAGATGCTGAAACGTAGATGATGGAACATGACTGCTGGAACACGAATGCTGGAACATGAATGCTGGAACACGACTGCTGGAACACGAATGCTGGAACTCGAATGCTGGAACACGAATGCTGGAAAACGACTGCTGGAACACGACTGCTGGAACACGAATGTTGGAACTCGAATGCTGGAACACGAAGCTGGAACTCGAATGCTGGAACACGAAGCTGGAACACGAATGTTGGAACACGTCTGCTGGAACACGTCTGTTGGAACACGACTGCTGGAACACGACTGCTGGAACATAGCGTTGCATGAGGTGGCATGTGTAGAGGAGGCAGAGTAAAGAGCCAGTTCAGAAAATCAGGGAGAACGCTGGTATGGGAAAAGTAGAAGAACGAATAAACGAAAAAGGAAACTGCAGTTGGAGTTAAGAAAAGCAGAAAGACTTTTAGTCTAAAATTAGACTGGCAGTTAAGACAGGAGGAACACAGCGTTGCATGATGTGGCATGCGTAGAGGAGGCATGCAAAGA